>CABHPQ010000096.1:0-28682 GCA_902168405.1 Peromyscus aztecus
AAGGGTAATAAAGAACTCAATAAACTAGACATCAACAAACCAAATAATCCAATAAAAATGAGGTACAGTTCCAAACAGAGAATTCTCAACAGAGGAATCTAAAATGGCTGAAAAACACTTAAAAATGTTCAAACCCATAGCCATCAAAGATGTGCAAATCAAAAATACTTTGGACTTCATCTTACACATGTCATAATGGCTAAGATCAATAACACAAGTATCAGCTCATGTTGGCAAGGATGTGGAGTAAGGGGAACACTCCTCCATTGCTGGGGGGAGTGCAAACTTGTACAACATGGAAATCAATACAGTGGTCCCTCAGAAAATTGGGAATTGATCTATCTCAAGACCCAGCTATTCCACTCTTGGGCATATATCCAAACGATGCTTCTCCATCCTACAATAAGAATACTTGCTCAACTATATTCATAGCCAAAAACTGCAATGTTTGTGAGCAGTTGTTCCTGGTTTTAGTTTTCATAATTTCACAAATTCCCTTGAGATGTTGTTTGTTATTCTGCCTGGCATGGATATCAGTAATTAGTCAGGGATACATTTGAACACATGATCCAGAGTCAGCGTCCAGGGTACATGATTTATTCTAAATGTGTACTCTTTTGCCAACACATTTCAACAATGTTAATGTTAAAATGCTGAGAAGAAGAAAATATTAGAAACATTAAATACCCCTGTGTATATTGAAAGCATCATTTTCATCTGTCTAGTAGAGATGTGGTAATGTAGGGTAACCAGAAATCAATTGTATATTTTGCCAGAGACCTGCTTGGCAAGTGGGTTCAGGTCCCAAAGATGGTGTGTGGAGTTGGCAAAGGTGAGAGAAGCGGAGACTGACAGGATCTGAGGGTGAAATGGATGGCTACCAGCCATGTTTAATTGAAAAAAAGACTACACCTTTTATACTCTGTAGTTCTATGGATGATTAAACAGGAGAAAAGGGAGCATGTGAGCTGGGGTGTGCCTTGAAGTCATGGGTTGAGGAAGATAGCCTTGACCTTGACAACAGGCACCAGTCTTATGTTAATGAAAGGGACCCAAGTTCCTCCTGCCTGAGATAAGGAGAATGACTGCTCCAGCAAGCTGGAACTCTCCTCTAGCTTCCAGCGGAATGGAGAACCTTATCCAAATGCCTGACCGTGGGAAAATGACTTCTTCTGGGGGGCAGACACTATATTACAATTTCTTAGTCTTACTATATGGGCCTGTTCTCCTCATTTTGCTCCCCAAAGGGAAGGTCTGATGTCTTACTCTTTTCCCATTATACCATACCATTCTAATTTCTCTATATTCATTAAGTGAACTCTTGCCCTTAATTGCCTCAGACTCTGGTTTTGAATAGTAGGCATTTCATCCTTGGGATAAGGTGTGCCTAGTGAATCTCTAATTTTCCTGTTCTTGGTGCAATTAGGAGGTCACAATGAAATTTCTGGTTCCACAGTGGCAGGAATTTTTTCCAAACAATTATTTTGTTTAGAGAGGCTTCCAGTGTACACATTTTTGTCCTTTACCTAAGCCTACACAAAATTTCCCAAAGGGAAAGGCATTAATAGAGAGAATCATTAAAAATAAAAGTAAAATGGTGCTGAAGAAGTGTGGTCTGCAATGTCAAAATGCTGCCACTTTGTTAAGCAGCAGTGGTCGCCATGCCTTCCACACCAATATTTCACAACATAGTTTGATGTGCTAGGGATATGTACATATTATTTGAAGTTCCATGTTTCTTCATAACCCCATTAGCTGTCCATTTGGCACTTCATCATGAAGTACTGCCTTCTCAGGAGATTATCCAGAGATGCCAGAGATGTAATGTCAGTGAGACTTATTAAAACAGATAGGCAAAAAAATTGATTTCTATTAAGTGTGTGTAATATGATTATGGGTTTTTAGGCCATGGCACATACGTGGAGACCAGAAGACAGCTTTGTGGAGTTTACTTTTGTCCTTCTTCATATGGTTATCAAGGTCAAGTCCCAGCCTTGCAGAGGCATTGCCCAATTAGCTGTCTCACCGTTACTCAAATAAGAATAGTTAAAACATTACATCAGTAAAATATTGTCCTCTTTTGTGATTGTAAACACACTGTCATCTAAGGATAGAGGAAAACGGGACAATTTGAATAATAGATCCTATTTGCAAATGAAAATAGTATACTGCTGTCTCGTTTTCTTTTTCCTTTTTTGGCTTGTGTTAGTTTATTCTTAGAACTAAACACTTGTTCATAACACTTTCTTAGAAGCACAAATGAGTGCCGTGGAATTGTCTTAGTGGGTAATGTTGGAGGCTGCTAAACCTAACGACCTGAGTTCAGTCACTTGAAGACTCAAATAACTACTACAGATTTTTCCCTTATTTCTACATTCGGGCTTTGGCATACGCACACTCCCATACTGGCACATACAGAAATTATTTATAAACCCAAATAAGTGTCATTGAGGTCACTTGCAGCCAGATGACTCCCTGAGTTTCATCTCTAGAACTCACATAGTAGATAAGAGACACCTATAAGTTGTCCATTCACTGCCCCATACACACAGTGGCAAAGTTCTATACACACAAACATAGTTCAGACATTTTTAAATGGATGAAATTAACAAAACATATAACCCAGTTATTGAGAATATGTGAAATGATTTGCCAGTTTACATTATTATTACAGAATTTCAAGAGGTAATACTGTTCATGAAAACATTGATGGTTTCTTTTAAAATCTTATTGTATCCTTTAATTCTCTCATTCAAAGTTAGATCACCTATCTGAGCTGGGCTTAGAGGTGCATGCCAGTAACGCCAGCCCTTGGAGACAGTGGCGGGCTGATCTCTCTGAGTTTGAGGTCAGCTTGGTTCACATAGTGAGTTCCAGGACAGCCATGGCTATGTAGAGGTATCCTTTCTAAAAAGAAATTGCAAAAAAGACATATCTCAAATTATGGATCTTTTCATTATATAATCTGACTGGATCCTGACTGGTTTCAGCCAATCGGGTTTGTTTTCTTTTGTTATCTTTACTCACATGAGAGAATTGTGTTAACAATGAAAATAAAAAGCATAGTGGAGAGACCATTCAGAGAGGCTAGAAAGCCATTGAATCCTTTGACAACCATCTCGAGGGAACTTTCATCACCTTCAAGTGATAGGAGCCAGAAGGAGTAATTATGCACCTTCATCTACACTTTAATGACATATTTGGAAGATAGAGAGTACACTGAATAGGCATGCTTCTCTTGGGTACCCTACTGTGGTTCCTAACCCCCACATCAGATGGCTCAGAACTACATGTATTTCCAGGTCCAAGAGATCTAATGCATTCCTCTGGCCTCCTATGGTACCAGACATACCAGTGGTGAAAAGACAGATATATGTGTGTGTGTGTGTGTGTGTGTGTGTGTGTGTGTGTGTGTGTGATTCCATACTTTAAAAAAGGTTTTCTTCATGTATATGTTATTTTCAAAATGTATGAAATTTAATTTAGGTGTAAACGTTTTGCAAGTGTGTATATTAAATGTGTGCCAGGTAACAGTAGATGTCACAAGGGAGTGTCTGGTCTCACAGATAATTGTGAGTTGTCGTCTTCATGCTAAGAATCAAAGTCAGACCCTGCAGATGAGTAGCCAGTGCTCTCAGGTGTTGAACAATCTATTCAGCCCCATAAACATGTCATTATAGCAATAAGGTGTGATGGATGAACCTGATTTCATCTTTACCTCAGCCCTGATCACCCAAAAGAAATACAAGATTGACAGCATCCAAACCTAACTTAGACATGGTTCTTAAAGAAGTTCCCAAGCCCAAATCTCCAGAAAATGAGGGAAGAGTACAAAAAAATGATCATGAGAGACACTGACAAGTCTTTAAAGTGTCTGATGGCTTGACCAAAGCCAGAAGACTGAGTTTATCTCCAGTGCCAAAAGTGAGCAGCAGTGTAAGCCTGCAAGGACAATTGTCAGGTGACCCATGCTGGAGTTCATAATTCCTGTAAGGAGAGGAGAGGAAACAGCAGGCATGAAGACTGACTTGTCCGAACGGGATGGTATTCTGCTTTCCTGATGCTTGTAAAACTTTCAATTGGGAGCCCTGAATGGTGATGACTCCAGGTGATATCTGGGTTGTCAGGAAATCCTGAGACTTAAACAGAAGTCACTCTAAGGCTGGGGCAATCAGACCTTTTCAAAGAGCTACGTAGTATGGAGGAATTATAAGGAAGGGAATTTTGGGTGTGAAAGGCCAAGATCAAATGACCAGAGAGGAATGCTTGGGGTGTACCTGAGGACAAGCTGGCTTCTACTGTGCTCTCTGTATCCACTCAGCTGTGGTACATCAGTGCACTCCAGGTCTGCCACTCTTTCCTGTTTTTGACAGCCACATGTAGCTGTCAGTGACAATTCCCTGTGGGCCCCAACTTTGTGGTCCCAATTTAGACCTTAAAGTTCCTCAGTCCCCACCCTGTCAATCCCTGTAACCTGCATTCCTGGTAGGAATAAGGATATTATAAAGAGACATTTCTATCTCTTTCTTTGGCTAACAACTAGTGAAGCAGTGGGCGCCATGAAATTCTAATTTCCCTGGGAATCTCGTTGTGGGAAAAGACTGAATCCTCTAGATGAGAATGTTATACTGAAGAAACATTTAATGCTTATTTGACCACCTTGTAGGAAAGACAGAAGCTGAGGATGGCAGAGTGTTTTAGAGATGGGAAAAATTCATTATATGGCTTCATCAGATTACTTACTTTTCATATCGTTTTCCTTCTGTCTAAACATGTTCGGATCCCAAGGATGGATTAGTTACCATATATTTTCTTTATTGTTACAAATTAGTCAAATTGAATAAATACCATGTTCAAATTTTTCATTAATAATTTGCTTTTTTCCCTTTTCTATTTTCTTTTCTCCTTTTTTAAAAAAGAAATAAAAAAATATTACTATGACTCCCTGGCTGGCCTGGAACTCACAGTACAGACTAGGCTGTCCTAGGACATCAGAGAGATCTGTCCACCTTGCTTCCAGAGCGCCTGCATTATAGGTGGGCATGTCACTCTCTGGATAACTTGGTTCATTTAATTGGCTTACTAAGGATGAGTGGCTGAGCCTGGCTAGTTAGGGTAGCCAGGGCACAGGTTCTGGTCCTAACTCTAGTAACAGATGAAGGTTCCCATCAAATGCAGCTTTCCTGCCTTAGTGTTCACTGTCTTCCAGCTATGAGCAATTTTTTTTTAATCATTGAGTCTGTTGTAACTCATCAAAGGACCTAGGAAAAGTTCTGTCCTTATTCTGCGGATGGTGAAACCAGGCTCACGGAGATAAGTAGTTTTTGAATATAGTTAAGTGTACTGCTCCTGTTACTCATCTGTCATTCTAATGCCTCACTAAATGCAGCTGAAGACACCTAACCCAGGCATGGTGGCACAGGCCTGTAATCATGGTACTTAGAATGTGGAGGTAGGTATTTCAGGATTTCAAAGTCATGCAAAATTAGAATCATCAATGGGGTATGGTGAGAGGATCACAGAACCAAGGAAGACTGTGATTTGCTCAGGAAAAGGTCCATAGTCTTCCCTGCAGCCCCAGAAATTCAGGGCCATGGCACCAGCAATTATTAGCTGAGGTATTTACCACCCCAAGTTTTCTATTGTATATGATAATATTTTCTATTCTTGATAATGTTTCCTGTCCAAGGCAGCCTAGATCACTTTGGGGTCATACTTCTGTTGCTCATTAAAGAGTAGAGTTCTGCAGGTGGGAGAATTAACCTCAGCAGGGATGAGCTCCCTTATTGCATATCCAATACAGTGTGTTCAGCCCTGAAACCCTATAAACACAACCAACATAAATGGACTCAGCAGTTTTTATTCATGTATTTGTGCATACATATTCACACATGCTTAACAAGGAGGATATTGGAAGGGAAGAATTTGGGAAGGGATGGAGAGAGGACAAGGAAAGGGGAAACTGAGGAAGGAAGGAATTTTGAATAAAGAAGCTGCCTAGAGTGATAGCTTAGCAGTTAAGAGCACTGGGTGTTGTTACAGAGGACACAGGTTCCATTCCCAGAAACCACCTGGTAGCTAGCCATCTCCTGTAACTCCACTTCCATGGGGTCTGATACCCTCTTCTGGCCTCTTCAGATACTGCGCACAGATGCCTGGAGGCAAACACCCATATACATAGAATAAAATAAAGCTTAAAATGGAATTCTCTACAGTGATGTCACAGCCTTTAGGCAGACAGCAGGCATGGCTTTTTTAAAGTGAATTCTTTCCAGTCCTGCATGGAAGCAACTGTCTGCTTCCTTTGAGGCAGAAAGATCAGAGGCAAAATGCAGCCTTATTCTGAGGTTAATAGAGCTCACCTAAGAACAGCATCCACAGTGCTGATATGTGACTTTTCCTTGACATATTTTGTATCTGTGTTCTCTGCCCTTTGTATGTGTGAGAATGAAAGGTGTGATACATCTTTTAAATATATTGATACATCTTTTAACTGTAGATCATAATATATGATCTAAAAGATAGATTTTTCTCTGTAAATCTTCATCGGTCACAGTGGCTAGACTTGTAGTCTCCTATCCCTATTTAAATTGTTCAAAGTATAACCTGGGTTCTGCTACTAAAAGAGATGTTAACAATGATATCATATATGGAAAGCAAAATCTGTTCTAGGCCAACTCCTCTTTGAACATTAGCCAAAGCTTGATTCTGCTGTTATTAAATAGATTTTTGTTTCTTAGTCATTTAAGTGTGTGGAGTGAATTCTCTGTGGGAGGGCATTTGAATTCTAGAACAGCTGTACATCCAGCCTTTCAGAAAATGTTTCTGATACAAGCTCTCCTATGTTGACTCAGGTGGCTTTTATTCTAGCCTATTGCTCTCCAGGGCAATGACCTTACTTTCCACTTGATTAAACCAACTAAATTCTTAAATTAAACCAGCTGTTTCACCACTGAGGTTTAAAATTACTTTTGTGAGTCCTGTGGTCAACTATTCATTACAGTCACAGGAAAAAAACATTGTGTGTGGAGCATGGCTTCTGCCTTCAGACCAGAATAAGACAAATAGTTTATTGTATATACTGCATGGAATAAATAATGTAAGTCAGTCAGTTGCTGGAGTTACAGTTATGGAAGATGACCTGATTGTGGCAGGGTTAATGATTTTTTATTTTCCCTTCAGATATTAATCATGTCACGTGAATGAAGGCAGACCAGACTGGTGGATGTACACTTCGTAGGTTAGTGAACATTAAGTTTCCAGGCAGGTGGCTCTCATCTGCAGATATGTCAGGTCAGAGTGTTGAGACAAGTCATTGGCTGTGGCTGTGTGTGTCAGGTTATAGATCTCAGCAGCTAACGTTTCACATAGGGGCAAGGTCAAAGAGTATTTTATTAATGCAATTTGCTCTACCAGAGTATGTCAATTATTGGTTTCACTTTTCAAAATTTTCTTCAAGCGCATCACTGTCTAATCTCTTATTTGTTTTATTCTCTGGTGTTTCCCAGTTATTGAAAATTTCTTTCTGTTTTTCTCAGATGCTGTTGGTTATTTATTTCTGTTTAGAGCAGTTTCTCCTGTGGCTCTGACTTGCCTCACACTTTGTAATTGGGAATTACTTTGATCATTTAATCCTGCTTCTGCTGCCCAGGGCTGCAAAGACAGTCCTGCCACTGAGTCTGGGCCTTGACTGGTCAGTGAGAAGGAAAAATATACTAGTGAATGAGAATCCTCTAATCTCTCTAGCTTTTATTGGGAATGTTTAAATGAAGAGGGACCCATGCAATAATTGTGTTCACTGACCAAGTTTAAAGCAGGCATAGTCACAGCATAGAAAGGGATGGGCAAGGAAGAGGTGAAAGCTTTCCAGCTGTGACAGTAGTTGACATTAGCAATAAGTATTGAATTTATCAACTTTAGAAGATCAGTAAGTGTCCTGAGTGGCCACAGACCAGGCAATCAAGAATCTTGATAGAGAAGTGAACTTTCATGAAACCAAATTAGTATACTTACTCTAGTTTAACCAAAATAGAAGATCCGGATAAATTGTGGCCCTGCCTAACAGGATTGTTATTTTCCATGTTTAAGATTTGTACAGCCTAAAAGAAATGGTGTGATTATTTTTTAGTGTGCTCTAATAGGAGTCACTAGTCTCTTGAGCATATGGTCATAAAGTCTGTTTCAACTTTTAACATAATTTTTGGGGATTATAATTGCATCACTTCTACCTTCTGTTTCCTGCCTCCAAGTCCAAGTGCATCAGTCATTCCAAACTGGGCCTTGACTGGTCACTGAGAAAGAAAAAGAGACAGAGAATGAATGTGCTAATGCAGCCCTGGCTTTTGGTGGCGAGTGGCTGTGCAGAAGCTCTTGTGTGAGAATGTGAATTCGTTGTCCACACATTACAAGCTGGTCACAGTACAGACAGTGAGGGGTTGGAAGAAGCCTTAAAATTTTTCAGTTTTGTCTACATTTGGTATTACCAATATGCAATCAGTTAATCACTTATAGGTGATCTATAAATGTCCCAAGTTGCCATTTCTTGGGCTCCAGAGATCAGATTCTTTAACCAGGATATTTATATGTCCCTATTGAAATGTTAGGTCTGTGCCCAGGACAGAGATTCTATTCTCTTGATCAAGGGCCTTTTTCTCTAACAGGCCTTCTTTCCTTCATTTAACTGTCCTCCTCCTTAGCCCTTAGGATCACTTAGCATCAGAGATCAGAACTTCCAAACACTTGGAACTGCTAAGAGTCCCAGGGACACTTCTGGCTTTTAGTCAAGAAAATTAACTAATTTTCTTTGGGGTCTTTTTACCCTAAACTGACTAGTTAAATTCTACCTCCTGTTCTTATCCCATCTCCCCATGCTTAGGTAACACTGACATTATGGGATTGGAGCAATGATTGATCTGGCTTATTCCAGTTGAATTTGGGTTACCAGGTGGCTGTATTGGGATACCCTTCCATTGGTCCTCTTGTAAAGTCCAAACTCTCAGATGTACACAGGAAAGGAATTCCTTTCCTGGAATGCAGAAAGAATTAAACTGTCCAAAGTCCACAAGACATTCTTTTTTTAAAATTTATTTATTTATTCTATTATCAGCTTGATACAGTACAAATTCTTATCCTAATAGTGAAATGTTTCACTGAGGCTTGCCCAATGATTGAGTAATACCAAAACCTATTATAAGCCACAGTCATCCTAGGGTCCCCCGTGCTGTGTAGCCTCCGTGGTTCTATGGGTTGCAGTCTGATTGTTCTTTGCTTTATATCTAGTATCCACTTATGAGTGAGTACATACCATGTTTGTCCTTCTGGGTTTGGGTTACCTCACTCAGGATGATATTTTCTAGTTCCATCCATTTGCCTGCAAATTTCATGCTGTCATTGTTTTTCTCTGCTGAGTAGTACTCCATTGTGTATATGTACCACATTTCCTTAGTCCATTCTTCAGTTGACGGGCATCTAGGTTGTTTCCAGGTTCTGGCTATTACGAATAATGCTGCTATGAACATAGTTGAGCATATATCTTTGAGTTTGATTGAGCATTCCTTGGGTATATGCCCAAGAGTGGTATGGCTGGGTCTTGAGGTAGATCGATTCCCAATTTTCTGAGAAACCACCATACTGATTTCCACAGTGGTTGTACAAGTTTGCACTCCCACGAACAGTGAAGGAGTGTTCCCTTTGCTCCGCATCCTCTCCAGCATAGACTGTCATTAGTGTTTTTGACATAAGACATTCTTGATGGGATCACAGTATCCCCCATCTGTTAGATGTTGCCCTTTGACCTCTAGTGTTGGTCTCCAGAGTGATGAACCCACAACCTGCTTTCACACCCTTCATAGCTGTTTCATCAGCCAAAAGTCAGCATGATGCCCTTCCCATGTGGCTTCTGGATAGGGAAAGAAAAAGTATTTGGCGTCATTTGGAACCAAAGTCTGATGTCTCACATCTCTGCAACACCATTGTATGAAGAAAATATCAGTGAGATTGGTTGTCTAAATAACACCTCAAGTAGGCTTACATCTAATGTCTGTGGAGTGTGATCTCTTGGGTTGTTACCAATTTTCTTATTCTTCAGTTAAACTTTCTGTGACCTACTATCTCCTAAGCATTGGTAAATCCTTTATATCACCAGTTCTATTCTTCTACATCACAGTGTAGTAGTGGAGTGCTACCCAACACAAGAGATGCTATTTGCAACCTCCACAAATTAGCTCCAAATGGATCTATCACCTAATTATCAAATGCAAAGTATAGCACTTCTAGAAGATACTTGAGAAATTAGGCCTTTGAGTTTTGCAATGTGCTTAGGCCTTGGGAGATTTCTCTAAGGCCCTGATGTATAGATAAGAAACAGAGCTCCTCCTCTAAATCCAGGAATATGCTTGGGAGAGATGTAGGGCTAGGACCTTTGGGGAGTGGTTAATGTGTTAAAAGTGTAAATGAATTAATTAAGGCAAACTGTTGTATTGTTAGGGGATGAGTTAGAAATTTTGAAGGAGCAGATAAAATTAAAATGTGATTGGAATATTTCTTGTTTTTGTATCACACCCTTAAGATTTAATGAAAGCAAGTATGAGTGGGATAAGGTTAAGATGCATTTGTTGGGTCACCTTAAGTAACTTTTGCAAAAATTTACCTGATACGACAGGATGGATATTATGGAAAATCTAGCAGATATTATAGCCTCATTCAATCCTACAAATCACTTTAATCACTTCTTATCCTAGCAGGTGTTGCCCTTGTTCTTACAATAGTAACTTTATTGGCTTTAAAATACATTTTGTTATACTTGCGTATGATTGTAAGACAAATAGATAGAAAGAAGGCTATATTTGCTGTAAGGCTGCATAACCTACAAGATAGTTGAATTTTTTTTAATAAAAGGGGGGATGTGTGGCAGCATTCCTGCTGAGCTGCACCTGGCCTGGCTCCAGAGAGTGGCACCTAGCCCTAATCCATCTTTTGTTTAGCAGATACCTTTTGTTTCTTTTGTTGTACTATGTGAATCTTAGAGTCTCCCAAGGATACAAAGGCTTATGCAAAACTTGGTTCAGGAAACCCGGAAAACCATGGTACCTGACAAATTGAGGAATTTGCACTTGGCATTGTATTGTTGGAAGCCTCTTTCAGGTTGTTTTGAGCATATGGAAATTAACTGGCTGAACGGTAATAGAGAGAAATAAAATTCATTTCCTTTAAATGAATTACTGTTCTAATACCTATTTGTTTCTATTTTTCAATGTTTTCCAGTCATCAAGAATTTCATTCTATTTTTCATTCAGTGCAAGTTAATTAATAAATTAACTAATTAATGTCAGCTTAGGATAGTAAGCTGGGGGGTGTGGGGGTCATGGGAATCCATGGAATGAAGACTCAGAGTCATCTTAAGAATGAATCTTAGTCTTTCATGTCTGCAGGGGGGTCTAGCCTCAAAGGACTGAAACACTATCCCTTGACCTTGGGCAGCTATTCATTGTCTTGGGCTGTTTAAATCTGAGTCACCTTGCAAAATCTGAAACAAATTAGTTAATTCTTGAGCAGAAAATCCAATAGTAGGCCACAACCAGTTAATATCACCCAATAATTTTTGAAAATCATTAAGAGTATGTAGTCGATCCCTCCTAATCTGTACTTTCTGCAGCTGAATTCTCAGTTTACTTAATTTATAGCCTAAATAGCTAAAAGAATCTCCTCTGTATTTTTTCAGGAGAAATTTGTAATCCCCAACAGGGTAAACTTTTCTGTATTACATTGAACATTTTTTTTCTAAGGTATCTGTATCAGAAGCAGCCAATAAAATATCATCCATATAATAATTGGATCCATAAAGAAATAGTTTATGAGTTATTTCCAGTGGTTGATTTACAAAATATTGACATAAAGTTAGGCTACTGGCAGTGGCCCCTACTCTAAATTTGAATAGCCAAATCTTGTCCTATTTTGTCTTTGTACAACCTGAATAGCCTGTGACCTGTCCTTATAATTTTTTTCAATGCTCTTTCCAGGAATATATCTCAATTTAAACATCAATTTATTAGTTGTTTTTGAAATTGTAGGAATATTAATTTGAGATCCCCATTGTTGTAACAAATATCTTTCCCATAAATTTATGGCTATATCAGCCATATAAGGCTTTAACATTTTATTTGTTCTTTAGGCTCTATACATTTAATCCATTTTATATTTTGTCTTACTTGAGATAAGGTTTAAATGTCTACAAATTGAGTGGAAACTTCTTGTAAGGGCCCCTTGGGATTGCAGGATACTCGTGAAATAATAGATACATCCAGCATCAGAATCCAATAATTCTTTAATCTTAATTTTAATTAATTTTATTTTTAATTTAGGCCATTTATCATTGATAACTGTTTGCCAGAACACCTTTTCTCCTGTACATTCAAAGCCTCCAGTTCTACCTATAGGTGCCATTTTGTATTTAAGATATGGAAGCAATAATAATTGAGCAATTTTATCATCAGTTTTTACTTTTATGGTGCTTTTTACATATGCCATCTATAAAAGCATTAAATATAATCTCTATAAGATTTTAAGAGATAACTTTAGGCAATAAAACCTTAAAAAGAGGATCTTTTTGTAGATTCTAAGTAACATATTAATGCAAATCTTCAATTATTAACAATGTGGATTAAACAATTTACCTGTATTTTATTTACTGGAAAAAAATTTTGTAGCCTCTTTATTAGTAACATATTATTTGTTATGAGTTTTTATCCTAGCAATCACATTATTTAATAAGCTAACAACCCAACCTGTTTCAGGTTTTACATTTCTATAGATTTAACCAAGAATTTCTAGAAAGCAACTTAAAGAGCGGAGCCAAATTTTCAGTAATGATCAGCAGACAAGAGCATACCTAATATATAGTTCAAAATTATGAATCCTGTTCCTTTAGTTGATCTACCATGAAAATCAAGCGTTCATCCAAACATTTATTAGACAATCAAAAGAAGAGAACATCCTCTATACACTGATTGATTAATATCTCTGGAAGTTCAAACAGCATCGACTTAGCATTCCATGTCCTGACCACAGTTGTTCTTCACCAGAAGTTGGACTCATTTAGACTTCCTCTTTCTCCCATGAGGGACTATTAATAATGAGTTATTCCCACCATTGGGGAGAAACAGAAAACATTTCCGATGAAGGGATCTTTAATATTGGGTTACTCCCATTCTGAGGGAAAAGTAAAAATCATTTAAACCAAAGTTAAGCAAACAAACAACAAAATTCTAAGCTCTGGGTTTGTTTACTTGATCAGCCAGCAGCAATGAGGCCCACCTGTTGATTCTTCATAATTCAGATGCCGCAGCTCTGTGGTGGCAGGCAGAAAGAACTCAGAGTTTTAGCTATCCTGAAATTTCTTAGATTGGAAGGAGCCTTGTCTTCCTCTATTTTTATTGGGAAGAGGCTTTTTAATATATTTTTATGGGGTCTTTAAATTTTTAGGCCTAGTTTTAATATTTGTCTTTTTTTTAACTGGGAAAATCCTTTTTTTCTTGATTAAAATTTTTCCCTTTTTTATCAGGAAATTTCCTTTTATTTCCTTCCCTCTTCTCTATTGGGAAGATTTTTTTTTTCATTTATTTTCTTTCCCTTTTCTCTATTGAGAAAGGTCTTTTTCCTTTATTTTCTGTCTCAGGATCCATTGTATTTCTATCTTTAAAAATTGTGCAGTTACCACTTTTTGTTTTGACAAACATTTTAGCAACTATACATTTTGTTACTCCTGAGATGGGGAGTTTAAATTCTCCATGACCCCACTGATCCTGGAGTCCTCTTACCCTGAGAGCACTTCCCTCCAGTTCTTAAGATGGTCAGCTCCTCTGTCCTTCCTCAGGGGATTCTTTTCCTTCTTCAACCCCATGTTGGGTGCCAAATGTCACTGAGTGTCACGGCCCAGGTGTGTGGGTTCATGCAGATCCCTGGAATCAAGACTCAGAGGCATCTTAAGAATGAATCTTAGTCTTTCATGGGTGCAGGGGGTCCAGCCTCAAATGACTGAAGCATTATCCCTTCACCTCAGGTGGTTTTATTTCTCTTCATTACAGTTCAGCCAGTTAATTTCCATATGCTCAAAACAACCTGAAAGAGGCTTCCAACAATACAATGCCAAGTGCAAATTCCTCAATTTGTCAGGTACCATGGTTTTCCGGGTTTCCTGAACCAAGTTTTGCATAAGCCTTTGTATCCTTGGGAAATTCTAAGATTTACATAGGACAGCAAAAGAAACAGAAGATATCTGCTAAACAAAAGATGGATTAGGGCTAGGTGCCACTCTCTGGAACCAGGTCAGGTACAGCTTAGCAGGAATGCTGTCACAGTTCCCTTTGGGAGGGGAGTCAAACAACCCTATCACAGGGGTTGCCTAAGACCATGAGAAAACACAGACATTTATATTATGATTCATAACACTAGCAAAATTGTAGTTATGAAGTAGTAGTGAAAAGAATTTTATAGTCGGGGGTCACTACAATGTGAAGAACTATATTAAAGGGTGATAGTATTAGAAAGATTGAGAACCACTGCTTCAAATCAATGTCTCTTGCAGCTCAGGCTTGTATCACACTACATGGTTGAGAATTGATTTAAAATTTAATGCTGACTCTGCTGCCTAGTCCTGGAAAGACAACCCTGCAACTCCTCCCAGGCTGGGCCTAGACTGGTATGTGAGAACAAAGGATAAAACAGTGAATGAGTGTCCTCCAATCTCTGACTTTTATTGGGACCTTAAAATGAAGAGGGATCTGTGTAAGAGTTGAGTTCAGTGATGAACAGTAAAGCCGGGTTTATTCATAGCACAGAAAGGGAGGGACAAGAAGGAGTTTTACTTTCCTGCTTTGACAGTATTTGATACTAGCATTGAGTAGTGAGGTGTCCATTTTTTCATGATGTCATTGCTTTAACAGTTGAGTAATATTATGTTTGTAAATGTCCCACATTTTCTTTATACCTTCTTTCTTTATAATTCTTCAGTTCAGGGACATCTTGGCTATTTTCCATTTTCTGGCTATTGTGAATAAAGCCTCAGTGAACACAGTTGAGCAGGGTCTTGAGGTAGATAGATGCCCAGTTTTCTGAGGAACCATGGTATTGATTTCCATGGTGGCTGTGTTTGCACTCCTACAAACAGTGGAGGTGTGTTGTCCTTGCTCTACTTCCTCATCAGCATGAGTTGTCACTTGGGTTTTTGATATTAGCCATTCTGACAGGTATAAGATGGAATCTAAAAGTAGTTTTGATTCAGATTTTCCTGGTGGCTAAGGATGTTGAACATTTCTTGAAGTGTTTCTCAGCTATTTGAGATTCCTCTGTTGAGAATTCTCTGCTAAGATTCATACCCCATTTTTTATTTGAATTATTTAGATTTTCAACTGTAAGTGGATGTATCTTTCCTGGCTGCAGCTTCCAAATAAACACACTGATGCTTATATTAATTAGAAATGCATAGATAGTAGCTCAGACTTAATCTATGTGCAGCCCTGAGGCTCGTGGCATTTACCTTTCTGGCATGGCTTGATTCCTCTCTGTCTGGCTGGCAACTCCTGTCTCTGAACTTCTTTTTTTGCAGAATTCTCCTAGTCTGGCTCTCCCTCCCAATCTCTTCCTGCCCAGCTTTAGGCCAGTCAGTTTGTAATGAACCAATGAGAGTAATATATATATATATATATTCATGTGTACAGAAGGGTTATTCCACAACATTCAACATCTTGTTTTTTGAGTTCTTTATATATTTTGGATATTTAGCCTCTATAGGATGTGAAGTTTTTAAAAATGTTTCTGCATTCTTTAAGCGACCTCTTTGATTGACTGTGTCCTTTGCCTTACAGAAGGTTTACAGTTTCATGAGGTCCCATTTATTAATTGTTGACCTTAGTTAGTGCCTGCACTCTTGGTGTTCTGTTCAGAAAGTTGTCTCCTGTGCCAGTGCAATCAAAGCCTTCCCCCACTTAGTCTTTTATCAGTTTCAATGTGTCTGGTTTTATGTTGGGGTCATTGACATTTTGTGCAGGGTGATGAATGTGGATCTATTTGAATTCTTCTATATCCAGAAATTCAGATTAACAGGCATCATTTGTTGAAGGTGCTGTCTTTTTTACCAATTTACATTTCTGAATTTCCTTATCAGAAGTCAGCTGTCCACATGTGTTTGGATTTATCTCTGAGTCTTTAATTTGATTCCATTTTACAATGTATCTGTTTTACTGCCAGTGCCAAGCTGTTCTTTTATTGTCTGTGGTTGCTTATCTATCCTGTTTTCTGTTATTCATATCAAACTGCACACTGTCCTTTCAAGGTCTTCAAACAAATGTGTTAGAATTTTGATAGGGATTGTGCTGAATCTTTAGATTTTGGTTGGTGGGATGGCCTTTTTACTGTGTTAATCCTACTGACTCATGAGCATGAGAGATCTTTCCATGTCCTAGCATCTTCAATTTTTTTCTTCAAATACTTTAAATTTTTAATCACACAAGTATCTCACTTGCTTTGTTAGAGTTACTCGAACATATTTTATATTATTTGAGGCTACTGTGAAGGGTGTTTCCCATATTTATTTTTCATTTTATATAGGAGGGCTACTGATTTTTTAAGTTCCTCTTTATCAAGCCACTTTGCTGAAAGTGTTTATCATCTGTACTTTCTTTGTCAAATGTTTAGGGTCACTTATGTATACGATCATATCATCTACAAATAACAATACTTTGACTTTTCTTTTACAAATTATATCCCACTGATGTCCTTCAGTGTTTTGTTGGTCTATCTAGAACTTCAAGTACTACATTGGGTAGATATAGAGAGAGTTCACAGCCTTATCTTGTTCCAGATGTTAGTGAAATTCTCTCCATCTCATTTGTTGTTAGCTATAGGCTTGCTGTACGTTTCCTTTATTATGTTTATGTATGTACCTTGTATCCCTAAACTCTTCAAGACTTTTATGATGTATGATCTTGTCAAAGGCTTTTTCAGCATCTAATAGGATGATACTGTGTTTTTTTACAGTTTATTTTTGCATTGGATTACATTTACTGATTTTTGTATGTTGAACCATCACTGCCTCTCTAGGATAAAGCCTACTTGTTTAGTTTGATCTTTTGATGTGTTCAGGTTACAATATATTTTAAAAAATGTGTAAGCTTGGGAACGAGAAGAAAATGGATAGATTAAATAATGGTAAAGTCCCTACAAGAGAAATAGAGTAATAAAAAATAAAATAAACTACATAAAAATGGGAAATACACAGAGTCTAGATTTTATTTTTTATTGTATTTTCTTTGGATTTTTGACTGTTAATGAGCTAACCGCTAAAAGTCATTTGGTTATAAAAGCTGCTAAATTAGATATGTTACTTTGGGAAAGAGGTTCTGCTTTTATTTCCCCAGAAAATGAGATGCTATGGATTCATTCCAGGTTTAAGAAAAATCAGGTTTGATCAAGGAAGATCCCCTGAAAATCCTGAATACACACATGGGAAAATAAACCTAAAATATCTACAAGACATGTGACATATGATTTACCTGCTCAAATATAAAACAAAAAATTATCTTTGGCTGGCTTGAATAAATACAGTTTATATTTATATTAATACAGATATATATATGTTACCTTTAAAGGTTTATATATTTTCAGAACAAGGAGATCAGTCTCCAATTAAAACGGATGGCCCAGATGATCCAACATTTCAATATACCTCTGTTACAGTTTCCTCTGAGTTCTGCATACAAAACAGCTTCAAGGCTGCTGCTTGAGATGGACCAACCACACAAAATACTCCAATCAGGACTTGACTATATTTCTAACGTTTCTCAGGGTTCCCATAAAATTACCAACACAATCAGCAGGAAGTGGTCTAGAGAACTATACCCAAATTTCCAAAATATTGTTTATGCTTGTTTGTTTTCATTTAAGGGTGGTTGGTTCTAAATTGTTATTGGTCATACTCAATCTCTTTCCAAGGAGAAAGGGGGATATGATATAAAAATGATGTAAAAAAGGTTAGATTGTTGAATCTACTTTAATCCAAAAACCTACTGTTAATCTCCAAATATTTTACATTGGTATGGATATTAGTTTATTGATCCAAATATTTTACATTGGTATGGATATTAGTTTATTGATATAAATTAAAGTCATATTTATTATATTCTCTATATATTTCTACTCTTGTTTAAGGTATTATGTTTATATATCTCAATTAAAATATATAATTAAAAATTCAGATTAATAGTCATAAATCAGAATTATAGTCATTTTGGTTAGATTTTCTAGATATACAATGTTATATTTCACATAATCTTCAGACACTTCAAAGACCTATAGATATGGCATTTATAATGTTTTAATAATTTAGACTTTTCATGACACGTCTGCTCCTGGCAGCACCAATATACTCCAAAAAGATGATGGGCATTGAAGAAACTCCATATGAGGTTTGTTTTCTTTATGGCAAAAGCTAGCCATGTGGGCAAAGAAATTTCCCTTGCTTCGGTTCCTGACACTTATTGTCCAGACTGGAGCAACAGGACGTAAGAAAGTTGACTAGCAAACCTTGCCAAGACAAGGTAGGATAGTCCTTAAAAATTCTGTGCTTCACAGAAAAGTCTGTCAGATATGCTAAGCCTGTAGGCCAACATTGGATGCCTCATTGTTGCAAAGGAAACTTGAGTGACTCTCTAGGCAGCCAGCTGCTTCTGTCATTTCTTATATTATTTGTAAGTCACTTGCTTGCACTTCCTGCATACTCAGCTATTATTATTTCCTTTTAAGGTCTTTGATGGAGTTGAAGACAAGATAGTTATAGTTATAGTTTCATTAATTGAGATAAAGAATAAACTAGACAAAAATTTAGACTAACCAAACTAGAATAGATAATTAAATGTTTTCTTTGATTTTGTCAAAATACAAATAGAGTAGATATTGTAACTATAATTCTTATTTGGTAACTATTTTGTTATTTGTAATTTTAGTATGTTAAAGCTAAAAACCTTCCTCTTTGATTAGACAGAAAAGGAGAAATGCTGTGGGAGGATCCTTCTGTATGTTGTAAATGTTTGTTGCTCTCATTGGTTGATAATAAAAGATTATTTAGCCTATAGCCAGATAGAATAAGGCTGGTTGGGAAAGCCAGATATAGACACAAGGAAAAGAAAGGACAGAGTCAGGAGACTCTGGCCAGCTGCCCATGAAACAAGATGCCAGAGAACAGATAAGCCACAAGCCACATAGCAATACATAGATCAAAAGAAATGTGTTAATTAAAATGTAAGAGCTAGGAAGTAATAAACCTGAGCCACCAGCCAAGCATTTATAATTAATGTAAGCTGCTGTGTGGTAATTTGGGAAGTGACTGCTGGGTATAATCAGGTAGACAGGACAGAAAGCTCTACCTCCATTTACAATCCATTGAATACCTCACATTGAAATCCCCAGAGGTCTGTCTACCTCTATACTGTTGAAATCTCCAGATTGTTAAGGGCCATTCCAGAAACCAGTTTTCCACTGTCACTGTCTCAGATTCAACATATCTGATGTAACAGCATCTGATATAAATTATCTATGATCATTTAAAAACAAGAGCCTGAATTTATGGATATCTGTATAACTGTGGCATCATGAAATGAATAGGGTAGTGTTCCTTCTGTCTCAATTTTGTGGAATAATTTGCAGAGTATTGGTTTCAACTCTTCTTGAAAGTCTGGTAAAATTTTGTGCTAAAACCATCTGGCCCTTGGTTTGTTTTTTGTTGTTGGGAGATTTTTAATGACTTGTTTTATTTTACTAGGTGATATAGGTTTATTTGAATTGTTTGTGTGATGTTGATTGAACTTTGGTAAGTGGTACCTACCAAGAAATTTATCCATTTCTTTTAAAATTTCCAATTTGGTGGAGTACAGGTTTTTAAAGTATTTCCTTGTGATTCTCTGACTTTCCTCATTCTCTGTTGTTATGGGCCCCCTTTCATTTTTTATTTTATTAATTAGGGTATTCTCTCTGTGTCACTTAGGTAGTTTGGATAAGAGTTTGCCTATCTTGTTGATTTTCTCAAAGAACTGACTCTGTATTTCTTTCATTGAATCCTTGTATTTTTCTTTGTTTCTATTTTGTTAATTATAGCCCTCAACTTGATAGTTTCTTTCTGTCTCCTCCTCTGGGGTATATTTACTTCTTTTTGTTTCTTTTTGTTTCTAATGCTTTCATGTGGGCTGTTAAGTTGCTAGTATGAGATCTTTTTATTTTTTTCCTGGGGTTTTTTTTGGGGGGGGGGGTTGAAAAAGGATTTCTCTGTGTAGTTTTGGTGCCTGTCCTGGATCCACCTGGCTCTGCCTCCCAAGTGCTGGGATTAAAGGCGTGGGCCACTGCCACCTGGCTTTTTTTTTCCTACTTTTATGTAGACACTCAATTTTATACAGTTTCCTCATATCACTCCTTTCATTGTGTCCTCTAAATTTGGATATGTTGTATAATTGTTTTCATTGAATTCTAGAAACTCTTTAATTTCCTTCTTTATTTCTGCCTTGACCCATTTTCTTCAGTAGACTATTGTTCAGTTTCCATGAGTTTTTAAGCTTTCTAATTTTTGGTTGTTGTTTTTTTTTAATATCCAGCTATAATCCATGCTGGTCTGATAGGATGCAAGGACTTATTTCAATTATCTTGTATCTGTTGACTTGAATTATGTCCAGGTGTGTCATCAACCTTGGAGAAAATTCCATGTGGTACTGAGAAGAAAGTGTATTCTTTTTCTTTGGGTGGAATGTTCTACAATCTCTGTTAGGTTCGTTTGCCTTATAAAATCTGTTAGCTCCAATATTTCTCCATTTGGTTTTCATCTGGATGACCTGTCCATTGGTGAAGATGGGGTATTGAAGTCTACCACTATCAAACACTATGTGAGAGTCGATGTGTCATTTAATCTGTAGAAGTATTTCTTTTACAAAGGTGAGTGACTGTAGCTAGAGTTTTCCTGCCTGGCCCACGGTCAGGATAAATCTCTCTCACCTGCCAGTCCCACAGCCGCTCAGACCCAACCAAGTAAACACAGAGACTTATATTGCTTGCAAACTGTATGGCCGTGGCAGGCTTCTTACTAACTGTCCTTATATCTTAAATTAATCCATTTCTATAAATCTATACCTTGCCTCATGGCTCGTGACTTACCGGCATCTTTACATGCTGCTTGTCCTGGCGGTGGCTGGCAGAGACTCCCTCCGCCTTCCTGTTCTTTTAATTCTCTCTGTTAGTCCCGCCTATACTTCCTGCCTAGCCACTGGCCAATCAGTGTTTTATTAGCAACACATTTGCCATACAGAACATCCTACAGCTAGTGACCTTGTATTTGGGACATAGATATTGATAATTGAAATGTCATATTGGTGGAGTTTTCCTTTGATGAATAAAGAGTGTTCTTCCCTCATCTCTTTTGATTAATTTTTGTTTGAAGTCTATTTTTGTAGATAATAAAATGGCTACAGAAGCCTGCTTCTTAGTTCCAATTGCTTTAAATGTGTTTTTCCCAGCCTTCACCTTTTAGTAATCTCTACCCTTGACGTTGAAGTGTGTTTCTTGTATGCACTGGAAGGATGGATATTGTTTTTGAATCCATAGTGTTAATTTGTGTCTTCATTGAGGAATTATGGCCATTGAAATTGAGAGATATCAGGAATAATGATTATTAATTCCTGTTATTTTATTGTTATTATTAGTGGTGGTGGTGGTGGTATGTGTATGAGAGTATGTTTGTTTGTGTTTGTGTGTATGTGTTTCCCTTCTTTTGGTTTTACTGATGTGATATTATTTATTTACTGTGTTTTCATATGTGTAGTTAGCTTCCTTGGGTTGGATTATTCCTTCTAGTACCTTCTGTAGGGCTGGGTTTGTATGTAGATACTATTTGAATTTGACTTTGTCGTGGAATATCTTATTTTCCCCATTTATGGTGATTGAAAATTTTCTGGATATAGTAATCTGGACTGGCGTCTATGGTTACATGTGTCCAAGCCCTTATGGCTTTTAGAATCTCCATTGAGAAGTGAGGTGTAATTCTCACAGGTCGGCCTTTATATGTTACTTAGTTTTTTTCCTTTGCAGCTTTTAATATTCTTTCTTTTCCTGTATGTTTAGTGATTTGATTACTATGTGACAAGGGGACTTTCTTTTCTGGCCCAATCTATTTGATGTTTTACTTGCTTCTTTGTACCTTCATCAGCACCTCCTTTAAATTAGGGAAAATTTATTATATAATTTTATTGAAAATATTTCCTGGACATTGGAGCTGGGTTTTTTCTCTTTCCTCTATTCCTGTCATTCATAGGTTTGGTCTCTGCATAATGTTCCAGATTTCCCGGTTATTTTGCATCAGGAAATTTTTATATTTAACATTTTCCTTAACTGATGTATCATTTCTTCTGTTATATCTCCTGTGCCTGAGATTCTCTATTCTATTGGTGAGCCTTGCCACTGTACTTCCTGTTTGTAGTCCTAAATTTTTCATTTCTGGAATTCCTTCAGTTTCTGTTTTCTTTATTGTTTCTATTTCCATTTTCAGGTCTTAAACAGTTTTATTTGTGTCCTTCAACTATTAGTTTTATGTTGGCTTTATTTAAATTGCATATTGGTTTACTCCAATTGTTTGTGTTTTCCTAGCTTTCTTGGAAGAATTTATTGATTCCCTCCAATTGTTTGCTTGTGCTTTCATGAATTTATTTAAGGGATTTATTCGTTTTCTTTTTAAGGCCCTCTATCATCTCCATGTAGTTTGTTTTAAGCTCTTTTTCTTGTATTTCAGCTATGTTAGAATACTCAGGGCCTACTGTAATAGTATAGCTGAGCTCTGGGGGTGACATATTGCCCTGACTGTTATCATGTTCCTATGCTCACCATCTGGGTTTGGGGTGATGCTAGTTCTAGGTGCTGGTTTCTGACTTTATCTTGGTTGGATGGGAGTTTTGTTTCCTGGTTTCTTTTTGTTCTCTGGGGTTTCAGAATATGTGTTGACTGAGTGTTCCTAGCCTTCTTGGCTGGTGTGTTCAAGGGCAAATGCTTTGTGGTGTTGAAATCTGGGGGAAGAGGAAGGTGGGAGAGATGATCTTAGGGATCCTCAGGAGGCATGGGGAGGGAAGAAAGGAAGCTGCCTCTGGTGTTCTACTCCATTGATGGGGGCAACTTTTAAAATCAGGTCTGGGGTAAGAGACAATGTGGTAGATCTGCAGACATCCTAACTGGTCTTCTGGAAGGTGTGGCAAGTAATTGTGCAGGGAGCGTCTACCTCAGTTAGGAGTTTGGACTGAGATATGAGGTGAGTAGGGAAGAGTAGGTGGGGATGGTCTTTGGAATCTACAGGAGACATGGAAAGGGAGAAGAGCAACTGCAGCTGGAGTTCTCTTTCAGCCCTAGGGGCAACCTTGAGTATTGGGTCTTGGGTAACAGAGAGTGGGAAAGGTCTGTGGGTAGCCTACCTGGTCCCATACCCAAAATCTTAATACTGATTCATTAGGTTCCCAGAGATCATTTATTTACTTATTTCTTTATTTAGATTTCTTTCGTGGTTAATCTGTGAAAGACTTTTAGTTTATTGGATAAAAAGTACTATGTGGACTGCACATGTCACTCAATAAGTATTCTTCTTGGGAGAGGTCAGATACCAGCACACAAGTTGGGAGGCTTCTAACCACCTGCTATTCCTAATCCAGGGGATCTGGCATACTCTTTGGTGTGTCACCTATACACACATGGAAAACATTCTGTCTCACTCATACAAATATACACATAAAAATGGGGCTAAACTTGTTTTCAAAAGCCCTTATGACTTATAAAGCAATTAGAGGAAATCAGGTTGCTTTAGGTATATAATACAAGTCATACAATATTTATTTTAAAAACTATTATCTTTCATTTGGTTTGAAAATTTTTCATTTCCTCTGATGCAGACATACATTCAATCTTCAATCATAGGCAACAGAATTATTTCTAAATGATCTAACAAACTTCCTATTCTTTATTAAAAGAGAATGACATAGTATTAGTAGCTAAAACTATTTTCTACAGTGTAGAAATTTCTACAATGTAAGTACTTCAAGTGAACCTATCCAATTTTGGTGGGACAGTCCTCCTCACCCAACCCATTTTTTATTATCGGCAAAGGAGAGAACTGGAGTGCACAGGGTGAGTGGTGGTCAGTGATTTCTATGATATTGATTTTCATTAGAATCTTATAGTTCTTGTTTAAGAGACAATGCTATATTTGTAGGTCTCTCTTTCTGTCTCCTTTTATCAGTGGTACCACCTATATTGTTTGATTTTTTATTAGTTATAATCTAATTATATTGTTTCTCTGGAAAATTATGAGCCTTCACCTATTTTTATTTTCTGATAAATTACTATATTATGTTAGGAGTTCCTTGAGTTTCTTGGTTTGGAGATTTTCTGTGGAGAAACAATTTTAGTTTTCTCTTCTTGATCTTAGAAGCTTGTATTTCCTCATTTCTTGGCATATCTGTGTTTCCAGTTGTTATTATCATCAATGTTTATATTTTTGCAATTTATGTTACTGATGTAGTTGCTACATTGGTTTTTGGTTTGTAAAATCTTCTCATATATTATTGTCTCTGTGTCCTAGTTAATTCCAGATGTCAACATTTCAGAGCCCACAGTCACCTTTGGAAACATTAGTTGAGGATGTGCCCCCATCAGAATGGCTGATGGACAAGTCTTTGAGAGATTTTGATGATTGATGATTGATGGGTGACAGATCTTCCACTGAGTGTGCAATATCCCTAAGAAAGTTGTCCTGCACTAGATAAGACAGCAACCTGGGCATGAGACAATGACCATGTCAGAGAGAAAGCCTAGAAACAAAGATTCCTCATGATTTTGCCTTCAGTTGCTAGATTGTCCTAAGCTCCCACAATGATGGATTGTGATCTGGCAGAATCAGCCAAAAAACACATTCATTACCTGAGGTGCTTTTGTTTAGATAATTTAATCAGAGCAAGAAAAAAGCAAGTTATAACAGAATGTGGTACACCAAAAGTGATTTTGTTACTGCAAGGAACCTGGGAATGATGACTTTTGGAGGAATGTTGGAGATATCAAGATTTAGACGGCAAAGGACGTAGAAAGCTGCACACAGAGCTTAACTGGTTATTCTTGTAGGATTTAGAATAAAGTACTGTTGAGGGTACTGCAAACAGTGGAGGTAGAGGTCACAGGATTTCATTCAGAATTAAAATAGAACTCATTTGTGTGGTACTTTGGCCCCTAATCTTTCTTATTATGCCCATGCCCCCAAGAAATTGAGTAAGGCAGAATTAAAAAAATAATGGGGCTGATTTCTTAGATGGAATATTGACTCTCTTGGATGGCTATTACTTATTCATTCAAGACTACAGTGGAAAAAAATCAATAAGTGGATCATAAATAAATGAAAAGTCTATGGGTTGTAGAGAAAAACAAGATTATATATTTTCAGATGGAAGTCAAATGCTGAACAGAGGCAGGAATTTTCAGGGAGATTATCACCATTAAAAAGAAGGCCCTTACTCTACATTGGAAGCCTGTCAAGGTGCCCTAAGTGTAAGAATCCATCCTTCTATGCCTCAGTTAATGGAGGGATTAGGCAAAGTGATTTCCAGTCTCAGGAAGCAACTTCATACAAAGCCTGCTGCAATTCTGGTCCAAGCATGACAGGGGTCATTCACATCTTAGAAGCCAAATTTGGGAGAATCATTGATGTTGAACTGGTTCTGGAATCCAGAATGATGCAAAATTTAAAATCATTCATTCTTAGTCTGTGTTTTCAGTCCAGCACTGTTGTAGGCATCTGTGCTTGGTATGGTAAGAGCTCCAGTGAGGAGACTGTGAGAGTTTATTGCATGATGCTATGAGGATGAAGCCTGGGTTGTATTTTGAGAACATAAGATGCTGAGATACTTAAGCTATGAGACATCGTCCATGGAAAGCTGCATATATGGAGTAGAAGTAACCAAAGAGAAAGATGTATGGGAAATTGTGGGGAGAGAGCCATCTAAGCCCTTTGAAAATGAAGCCCCAAGTGTCTGACACATGACTACTAGATTTGATGGTTGCCCTGCTGGGTTTCAGTCTTCTCTTTGTCCAACCTTTCTTCACTATGTCTCAATTCCTCTCCTTTGGAATGGGAATGGGTTTTCTTTGCTGTTTGTATGTTGGAAAGATTTAACTTGTTTTCTGATTTTAGAAGATGACACAGTGAAGAACTTGTCTTGACTGTCAAAAGATACTTTGGACATTTGGACAGTGTAGGGGGCTGTTGCAGACTATGAGGATCATTGAGGTGACTAAGTACATTTTCTACATGGATGATCATGAGCCTATAATAACCTGCGTCAGAATGTAGTCAACTAAATGAAAAGTTCCCAGATAGGATGAGGTATTTGAACATTTGTCTCTCCTTGGCATCTTATTTGGGGTGCTTGGAATCTCTCTGGAAGAAATTTCTCACTGGGGGGTGTGATATGTGTCTCTATAGCCTTAACCCATTTCCTTTTCTATGTTTCTACTATGTTGTTGAAACAAATTAGCCAACTTCCTTCTTGTGCTGTCTTGACTTCACCACCATTATAGATGGTATCACTAAATCACGTAAGATACAATTGAAGGAATTGGTATCCAATGCTAAGCCATTTTGCTAGCCTGATTTTTTAAAATTTTGTCTTTTTATTTTTGTTTCTTACAAGACAATCTTTGGCTGAGTAATCCTTCTGTCCTAAAAGTAGCTCTGTAGACCAGGCTGGCCTTGAACTCAGAGATTCACCTGACTCTTTATCCCACATACTAAGATTAAAGGTTGACCCACATTCCAGGGTTTTTCATATCTATTATTGGGTGATGGGCCTAGAGTATATGTTTTAGTACATGTCAAGCATATGCTGTTTTACTGAGCTTTACCCCCGGCTTGAATTTTGAAATTAGGATATCATTCTCTTTCTCAGGATGCAGTATTCATGACATTAATACTGCCTGGGCCTTCTGAGTCATTAGATTACAGGTGTGTGACATTCTTCCTGCTTGTTGTATTTGTTTTGATTTTTTTAAGAATATGATTCTTTTGCCCTGTATACATGGATATGCACCACACATATGCCTGGTCCTCACAGTAGTCAAAAGATGGTCTTAGAACCCATGAACTTGGTATATGGACAGTTGTGGGATTCCCCCATGTAAGTACTGGCAATTGAGCCCATCTATATACAAGACTAGCAAGAGCTCTTAACTTCTCTGCCATCTCTCCTGCCCTGTGTTGATTATTTATGATCAACATTGATATTGCTAATGTTATCGTCTGTCTATGTGTAACTGTTTAAATGCACAGTTCCCTTTAGTAAGATTTATTAAAGTACAATTTAAACTGGAGCAATTCAGGTTTCTGGAAGATGAATACAGAACTGAAGTTAATGCCTGAGTTCATCCTATCTTTTTTGTTTGTTTGATTGATGATTGCAGTGCAGACAGGTTCTTAATATTTGCTTCTTACTGTCGTGAACTGAATGCATAGGCTAGGCTAGCTTTCAACTCAGAAGCACATATTCCTGCTTCTGTCTTCTGAGTGCTGGGATTAAATGCATGAGCCAATACACCCAGTTTACTCATCTATTTTGTAGTTAGTAATTGTTCATACAATTTCTCTGATGTGTCCTCAGTACTGTTGATATGTTTGCTTGTCTCTATGTTCGCTAGTAGGCATTTCTCTTGCAAGATGTTAGCCCATTAAAAGCATTCAGAAATAATAGAAGTAAACCTCCTATTTCAGTTTCCTTCTAAAGTAACTTGATGATTATATTGTAATCTCTGGGTTATAGAATAAATGTAGAAAGCACCAGATTTATGTGAGTATTGTCAAAAAAGCACACATTTACAATGTTGTGAGTATCATGCTTTTTGTTTTAGACTTATGTATGGCATATTTTAGGACGCAGTGACGTATAATGATGTGCATGTCGACTTCACTCAGGAGGAGTGGGCATTGCTGGATCCTTCACAGAAGAATCTCTACAACAATGTGATGCTGGAGACCTATATGAACCTCAGTGCTATAGGTAATACTGTAAAATTTTCCTTCGCATTTTAAAATAAGGGGACAACTATTTTTTGGCTCTTCTGTAATTCTGATTGAGAAAGAATGAGGTGAATAAATTAGGCATGGTTCTAAGGATTACTGAAGATAGTAACTGAAATTTTGCACAGTTTCCAGTAATATTTCATACATTTCCTCATACTATATTTTAGGCTACAATTGGGAAGATCATAAAGTTGAAGAACATTGTCAAAGTTCTCAAAGACATGGAAGGTAATTTTCATGTGCAAGCTGATACAAATGTGCCTCTGGATGTATTTTAATGTATCTGGAAGTTTTAAAGAAATACAGCAGTGTAAATGGTCACAGCTTAAAGTGAATTCATGATCATTAAATACTCACAACCCATATACCTCAAAGGCAGGTAAGTGAATTGTGTTTGAAAGTCATTTTTTTAGAAGGAAGACAAGGAATCAATGCCTTAAGAGATATCAGCATTTGAATCATAGCTCCATCAGAGCTATGCTGTAGAACTGCCAATCCATCTAGTTTCATACCACTCATATTACAAAAGGTATACACATTGAGTATGTGATAAGTGTAT
>CABHPQ010000097.1:0-31262 GCA_902168405.1 Peromyscus aztecus
CTTTTTGATCCTGTAAAATTTCAAATATGCATGTGTATAAATATGGTAGTATAATGTCTCTCCATGATCCATTGCCAAGCTAGCTTCAAAAGTGACCAAGTCCTGTACAATTTTGTTTCCTCTTTATTTCTTATTGCTTCAGAAACCACCACCCTACAAAGCTATTTGAGGCAAATCTTAGTAATATCACCTAAAAAAACTAGTATTTATCATCAAAAGTATGAGGCACCTTTCTTTTTAAATCACAGATATATACTAATAAATTGTTTAGAACGTTCAAATAAATCACCATATAAGAAATCTCAATGAATTACCCTATGAATGAAAAATGAATGTAAGTATTTCTAACTCATTTTTGAAGAGGGCATGTGTAGTCAGAAATTTTCCTGTGTTTTGTCCATCCTGCAGCCGCTTGGACAAGTAAACACACAGAAGCTTATATTACTTACAAACTCTATAGCCTAACGGCTCAGGCTTCTCGCTAGCTAGCTCCTATAACTTAACCCATGGCAATTAATCTATAAGTTGCCGTGTGGCTGTGGCTTACCAGTACTTTTACACCTTGCTTCTCCTGGCAGCAGCTGGCATCTCCTCTGCTTTCTTCCTGTCTCTCCACACCTGGATTTCCTGCCTGCCTCTAAGCTGCCTCTCCATAGGCCAAATGACTTTATTTTTCAATAAATCAGAGCAACACACATTCACAGTGTACAGAAAGACATCCCACAGCACTTCCCCTTTTCTGTCTAATCAAAAAGAAAGGTTTAACTTTAACATAGTAAAATTACATATAATAGAACAGTCATCAAGCAAGAATTACAGTTATAATATCTAGTCTACTTATATTTGGAAAAATTAGTAAATATTTTACTATCTATCCTATTTTGTGAGTCTAAAGTTTTATATCTAATTTATCTTTTATCATAACCAAGGAAAATTATAACTATTTAGTCTTCAGCTACGTCAAAGACCCCAGAAGGATATAATATTACCTGAGTAAACAGGAAGTACATTGTAAACAACTTCCAAAAATCTAGAATGACAGAGACAGCTGGCTGCCTGGACAGTCACTCATAGTTCCCCTTCAATGTCAAGGCATCCATCTTCATCCTACAGGCCTAGAGTTTCTCAGGTGCTTTTAACTCTGTCCTGTAGAATGTCTGGCAGTCTCCTCTCTGAAGCAGGAATCTGAAGGACCATTTCACCTTGTTTTGGCAAATTCAGTGGTTATTTTCCTCTGAGTCCTGTATGTCCAGTTTATACAATATATTATCAACAGTCCAGGCAAGAGCAGCTTCTTGCCTAAATGGCTATTTTTGCCAAGAAGAAGATAAACTCTATATGGAGTGTCTTCAATGTCCATCTTCCTCTTTGAAGTAAATTGGTGCTGCCAGGAGCAGACATGTCTCACTGTCCAGAAAATCTAAATTTTAAAAACATTTTAAATGCCATATTCTGTAGGTCTTTGAAGTGTTTGAAGATTACCTACCTAATTGAAATATACCTATATACCTAGAAAACTTAACTAACATGACTATAAGTTTATCATGGGTGACTAATTATTAATCTGTATTTCTTAATTTTACATTGCAATTTCAAATGAGCTGTACAAACATAATACCTTAAACAAGAGTAGACATATATATATATGTATATATATAAACAAATTAACTTTAAATTTGTATGAATAAACTAAAATCCATAGAAATGTAAAACATTTCAAATAAATTGTTACTCTTTAAATGTAGGTTCAATAATCTATCCTTTTATCCTATCATATCTATAGCCTATCCTTTTTCTCTTTAGAAAGATGTTGACTATGATCAATAACAATTTGTAACCAACAACCTAAACAAAGACAAATATCCATAATCCAGTTTTTGCAAATGTAGGGCATAGTTTTCTAGGCTACTTCCTGATGATTGTGTGTGCTGGTAGTCTTATGGGGATCCTGAGAAAATTTGAAATAATGGTCAAGTCCTGGGAAGATTGTCTACAACCTTTGTTGATAGGTACCTCCTGTTAAGGTTCAGGAGGTCTGGCTTGATCAATTCTGATCCATCTTAACCAAGAACAAATCCATAACCTCTTGCTTCCTGTGGAAACAAAACAGAGCCTCCTTTCCAAAGCAACATATCCTTAGCAGCCTTTACAGTCAAATGTCTCTCTGCAGTTAAAAATCGCAAAGACAATATAATCCAGACTCTGTGTGTGATTTCCATCTTTATGTGGCTATTTTTTATATTATTTTTACTATCTCTTTAATTTAAATCTACTTCTTTTTTTTTTTTTAGACAGGGTTTTAAATCTACTTCTTTATATAACTGCATATATGCCTTTCTCTCTCTTTTAAGCCTACATACATTTTTACACACATTATAAACTATTTAGAGGTTTATTCCATCTGAATCTGACTTATTGTGAATCTACAATCTTCTCTGACCAGGAGAGATGTTAAATTGTTAAACTGAGTGGCTAAGGTTGAATCAGTAGCCCCGGCTGCTGACTCTGCTCATTTCAGCTTCCCAATATGGTGGAGGTAACTCACTGCCAGCTCTGGGAGCCATGCTCTCTGCTGACACTGGGAAGCAGTGGGTCCATGCCTCCATCCAGAATCGTGTAACCCAGAAACCTCTTTTTTATTTTTTTCTTATTTTTTTTCCCATACAGGCAAAAGCTAAATCCGCCATGCAGTTTGCTGCATGACGTGGAGATACCTGTGTGTGCTGCAGTAGGAATCTGCCATTCTGTGTTCAAGCTTGCATGCCATGAACCTGCCATACTGTAGTTCATGGCTTGCCTGAGACAAAACTAGGAAGCTGTTTTTAGCTCCATTTTAGAATCTTTTATTAAGTTCTCTGAGGTTTTAGGTGGAAACTTGAGCCAACACACTGGGCACCCCAATGTAGTCAGAAGTTTTTCTGTGTCCCACCCGTCCTGCAGCTGCTCCACCAAGTAAACACACAGAGGCTTATATTACTTACAAACTGTATGGTCTGATGGCTCAAGCTTCTCTCTAGCTAGCTCCTATAACTTAACCCATTTCTATTAATCTATAAGTTGCCACGTGGCCATGACTTATGAGTACTTTTACATCTTGCTTCTCCTGGCAGCGGCTGGTGTCTCCTCTGCTTTCTTTCTGTCCCTCCACTGGGATTTCCTGACTGCCTCTAAGCTGCCTTGCCATAGGCCAAATGGCTTTATTTATCAATGAATCAGAGCAACACATATTCACAGCATACAGAAAGAAATCCCACAGCAGGTATGCTTTTTAATTTTTGGATTTATTCTTTCAGAATTTATTCATGTACACACAATATATTTTGACCACATCCACCTTTCAATCACCCCTTCCAGACCTTCCCTCTCATGTACCCCTCCAACTTTATATCTTACTCTTCTGTTTTTAATAATCCAGAGTCCAAAATTAGTTATACATAATTGTCTATGCATATAAAGCCATCTATTGAAACATAGACAATCTACCAGTGGCAACATTCCTGAAGAAAAATGACTCTTCTTCACCCAGCAGCCATGAACTGCAAAGAACTCCCCAAATATCAGATAGAGTGCAGTACTGTGGGAGCTTATGGGACCCTGTTGTCTATTAATTGTTTTTATTCCTTCCTTTCACTTGTGTCTGTGTGCCAGTGTCTGCATGTGTGTGTGGGTACACATGTGTGTTACATGCTTTTGAGTTCATAAATATGTATACTTATGCATGCCCACACAGAAACCAGAAGAGGGTATCAGCTGACTTCTCTCACTCTCCACTTTATTCCTTTGTGACAAGATCACTAGCCAAATTGGAAACTTGCCATTTTGTCTAGGATGACTGACCAGAAAGATCTAATTTTCTCTACTCTCCACTGCTGGGGTTACAGGCATGTGTAGCTGTTCCCATATTTTATACACATGTTAGTAACTCCAACTGAGCTCCTTATGCTTGCACAGAACATACTCTTGCACAGAGTGCCATGTCCTCAGGTCCAGACTGTACAGCTTTTGGAATAAAGAAAATGTGAATTTCAGAAGAATTGAATGTTGACTATGAAGGCTGAGGTGGTGCAAATCCATAAATAAAATAGTATTCAAAAGTTCTAATTTCAGATATTAAAACTGAAGTTGTAAGCCTTTACAGCATGATATGGAGACTACAGTTAATTATAATACATAGTATATTCCCAGCTACAAAATTAGACTTTAAGTGAAATCATAGAAAACGATGCAACTGTGAAGCAATAAATGATCTTTGTTTTAGCATTATTTCACTATGCAGTGTCATATGTAAATGTAATATTGCCCTCCACAAAATGAATGTAATTGTTAGTGAAAACTTGAAAAGCAATAGCAACAGCAATAGAACAACCTTACTGTGGAGTCATCAATGTGTGAACTGGGTTTTAAACCCCAGCAGAACTGAGCTACACTGAATGCTGATTCTTGGCTATCGATTAAGGAGCAAGCATGCCTGCTGTAGTCAATGCTACTCTGGTCATCTTTGTCATATATTTTCCTCAAGATGGGTTGTCAGATGAAGTTACTGATGGAAAGAGACAAAAGTCAATGGGTTTGATGTGCATTGTTTATCTGTCTTCTAAGTTTTCGGGCCACCAAGAGATCATTGTTCATAGGTTCATTCATTCCAGGAACTCTCACCCAGCCCTGTTGGATAGATTCTCAGATCTTTGATGCTGGCAACTGGAGATATGAGAATCATGTGCCTGCTGCGTGCCACAGGTAAGTGGAAAAGAGTACTCTCATCTCCCTGTAGCTTTGCTGTTGTAGCATTTCTTACCCATAATTGTTAGTTTTTCTAGCAACAATGTCATGTGACTGTACTATTAACTCTTTGTGCTTCATTTCTTGGTTTGAGATTCCTCATGCAGTACCTATAAGTACCAAAGAAAATGAAAACCCATAGTGAACAAAACCAAACTAAACTTTCAGCAAAAGCTGACATTTTACACAGAAAAGCAATCTATCAGAGAAGCTCACACATTTGAATGAAAATAAAAATCTGCAAAATTTTCATCATCATCATCATCATAATAGTAATAATAATAATAAATATTAAGTGTCTAAAATTGTACAATGTGTTCTTGGATCTGACATAAAATGATTAATTGCACATCACAGTTTAAGAAATAGTTTTGTATTTTGTTTGTATCTCTTTTGGTTGCTCAATTTGGTTCACTTCCTTCTCTGTCATTGCCCCACTTCGGAGTTTTCTGTCTTATATGAAGGGCCAGAAAAGACCAGGAAGGTGAGTATGAATATTAAAATCATCATTAAGTGTCCTGTGATGATGGAGGCAAACTTCACCTGGAGATGAATGTGTATATCCTACTTTCTATGCAGTGCAAATTAGCAATCAAAAAAATGCCTCATATTCTTGTCCTCAGGTAAATGTAATAAAGGCAATTCTTCAACTAAGGCCCTCTTTACCCATTTGATAACCAAGATCAGTCATCATATCATCCATTGGGTTTTGCTTAATCAGCTAACTCCTCAATCTTGGCATGGCTCTTCATCAATTAAACTGCCTTCTCTTATTTTCACTCTGTGTGATTGGCTTTTAGTTTTAATGAACTATTGTCTTGACTGAACAGGGGTTGCTACTTTTCATCAGAGATATCAAGAGTAGTTGTGGGTTTTCTTGTTTATCCAAGGTTTAGCTCCTTCTTTGTGAGGTTGGCTAGAGTGGTCTTAGAGTAGCTGGAGACATTTTAGAAGCTGTCTTTATCCAGAATTTAGTGTGTTGCAATTAGATGCAAACATAGATTAGATTGCCACAGTGTTTTTTACATGTTCCCGAGAAAGGATGGTGAGGCAGTGGATTCCACCAGAGTCAGTTGGAAACTGCAGGGCTAGTTTTTGTTTCCCAGAGCACTCTACTTCCTCTTATCTGGTCAGCTTGCTTATCTCCTATTTACCTGTAATCCCTATTATTTATCTTCAGAGTTTTCAGTGTCACAGTCTTAACCCTAATTTTCCTTTTAACTCTAACATTCGCTTTCTATGAGCAGTAAAAATATCTGTTCAAAAACATGTCAGCAGAATCAGATATCTACAAAGCATGGCTATTCAATCCCAATGTGACACTGTCCTTATATTTTCAGGGTCCTCCTTGGTAGGAATTGGGGAGGGAGGAGAAGTGGAAATTGAGAGAGTCAGAGAAAGATCAACCTTTAGGCAAAGGGGTTGTCAGGGATCCACATGAGTGATAATGTGAAATGGGTTTCACCCACCTCAGAGAGCACAGAATTAATTATTTTATGGTACCCTATATGAGAGTAGGGAGAAGAAAACTATTATGCCCAAGTAAATAGCCCCAGGAGCAGGACACTTGAGCTAGAGTTAAAGGATAGTTTTTGTCTCATATTTTTGTTTGTGTAGGTAAAGGAAAGGTCCTGAGGACACTCCTGCATCAAGGGTATATGGAATAGGTATGGGCTTATATAGTGCACAGTGGAATGTTTCTGGCTTCAGTCATTCTCCATTTGGGGGTCTGTTATCTGTAAATTTCTGGTCCCAGGATGGAGGAGACTTAGTTCTCATGACATCTGTGAAATGGTGTGTGAAGCTTTTTGCATGAACTAGAGGGTATGAGGTCCAATACATATGGTCTGTGCTTTTCTACTTTTCACTCATCTTCCTGAGAACATCAACATTACTGCAGGTTAAATGTCCCCTATAAACACTATCTGTATCAGCCATGTGCATCACTTGGGCACAAGGAATATGTTCAATGTGAGTGAAGATGTACCACATTTCTGAAACTTGTACTAGATCAGAGACTCAATACACACAAAATGTAGAGCACTTTAAATAACATGTATAGCAATATATATTTTTCTAATTACACATGAGTACATGGTAGAGTGCTAATGTCTCAACCCTCTTATATTATATAAAATATAGCACTGAAATCAATTTCACCTTCTTGTTGAACCAGTACTCTTTTCATGGCACACATGCCTGGAACATTTGAATCAGATCATACTGATACTGATACTGAAAGAATACTTTCACAACATTAGATTCACTAACATTCCCTTATGGAGATGGGGTTTCATAGAGCATGTTTGTTGTCTGTTTCCCAAAAGGCAAATAAGCAGTAACGATTACTGTGTTGGGAAAGAAACTCTTTGGTGGCATACCTGTACCTCAGGTGACCATATTCCTGTAAGTAAGACCTCACACATGCTCCTGGAAGTAACCTCAATTAAACTAATTGGATCACCAAGGTAGACTTAGGTAGAATAATTCCTTTGGATTGTTATTAGATTCTTGTCCCAGTTGGCTTTCTGATCCTGTGGTAAAAATAAAGAATTGGGGGAGGAAAGGATTTATGTTAGCTTACAATTACAATTCTCATAAAGAGAATTCAAGGCAAGAACACAAAGAATGAAATGAAGCAGAGACCAAAGAGGAATCTTACTTATTGGCTTGCTTCCCATGGCTTACTCAGCTAGCTTTCTTATACAACTATGGGCCACCTGCCTAGGGGTGGCACTGCCCATGGTGCCTTGGGCCCTCCCACATCAATTACTAATCAAGAAAACACCTGCAGTTTTGTCTACAGGCCAATCGGAGCGAATAATACTTCAATAAAGATTCCCTCTTCCAAGCTATGACAGGCTTGTGTTGTTGACAAAATCAACCAGAGCATTTCTATTTCTGAGAAAAATAAAAACAGATTCAACTAGAAAAGTCACCCAACATATGCATTCTTTTTGCATTGTGATTTTCTTCATATGGTGATTGGATTTAGATTCATACACAGTGTGGGCTTAGAAGCCTGCACTGATAAGAGGAAGTCCTAAATATAGAACAGAGCTTGTGGGTGTGGATCTATGTACCAGCCTTGGAGGTACACATGGGTTCACTGGTGGGTTCACAGCTACAATAAGATGTATTTTCTCTTTTCAGTAATGTAATACTCATCACAATTTACCATGACCACTGTAGTGAACTATTGTGGATGAGTTTAAGAGTCTTCTCTATAAGGCAGACAAAGACTGTAACACTTGCAAGCAGAGCTAGAGACCCAAAGGAACCCAATTAGAATATTTCCTCATCTTTCTTTTTTTAGCTCTTGGTGTCCTCCTTGTCTGGTCAATATTACAACTGAAGAATACTTCAGGTGAGTCTATTCATGGATTAAACTGGGGGAAAAGATAGTGGGGTATGGAATTTTCTACCCTGGAAGTGAAGTGATCACTGTTAAGTGTTGAACTTTTTATGATCTTTATATTAAGGACCATTGCCCTATCTCTAACATTTTCCTCGCCACCATCATTGTTTACATCACTTATCTGAACAACTACATATGAGATTGCATTTGATGCTCATGATATCACTATGATAAGATACCATAATTATGAAGAAGACAAAATCCACACATGATAATTGGTTCCCCAGAAAAGATGCTAGCCTCTGCTCTTGCCCTAAACTTGTGCCATTGCTGGCATTGTGATACATGTTTTGAACTCAGGTCATCATACTTACAGACCAGTATTACTTTAGAGCATATTTAAATAGGCGACTGAGGCATCTCCACAGCTCTTGAAGCTGAGTCTTTTGTAGACCCATTCCTGTCAGTCATTGATATAAGGAGCCACTCCTAATGGGAAGGCATTACTAACTTGTCCTCTAGTGATGAATGAAGACTTGATGGCTAAAGAAAGTTCCTAGGGAAGGAAAAGTAAGGCCTCCTAGTTGAAATTTTACAGTTTGAAAAATAGATATTTATATAAGACTATGGCTATGGGAAGTCATTGTGAGCATTTATATCAAACAGTGGGATGGATACAAAGAAATCCCTCAAAGGACATGAGACAATGCATAAATGTACTGTGTGTTCCCTGCAGCATCCTGCCCTCAATGCCCTGAAAATGCCTCCTGCTACAACAGCACTCATTGTATTTGTAAAGATGGATTCGGGACAGGACCTGATAACAGAATAATTATTGAGCCCCATATAAAATGTGAAGGTAAAGGAGTCTGTCTTCATTTGCTTCTCATTGTTGTGATTAACACTGTAGGTAACCTGGGAAGGAAAGGGTTTCTTTCATCCTACACTTCGAGGTAACATTCTATTACAGATGGAAGCCAGGAAACTGGATATAGAAACTGAAACAGAAACCATGGGGGAGTGCTGCTTACTTGATTGCTCTTAGAGGCTTATTTAATATAGCGATTTGAATGAGAATGTTCTCCATAGGCTCGTACATTTAACTGCTTTGTTCCCAGTTGGTGGAACTATTTGGGAAAGATTAGGAGGTGTGGGCTTGTTGAAGAAGGTGTGGCACTGGGGGGGGAGCTTTGAGGTTTAAAAGCTCATGACCCTCCCAGTTACCTCTCTCTTTGCCTCCTGCCTATGGATCAACTGAGATGCAATCTCCCAGTTACTGCTTTAGCACCATGTGTGCTTGTCAACTGCCATGCTTCATGTCATGATAAGCCCCCAATCAAATGCTTTCTTTCATAAGTTGCCTTTGTCATAATGTCTCTTCACAAAAATACAACAATCTATGAAAGCATTTTTTTTCAACTAAGGTCCCTTTCTCAAAAAGAGCCTTCATTGTACCATGTTGACAAAAAAAAAAACAAACAAACAACAACAAAAAACAAAGAGCATAAAGTTTTAGTTTAATTGTTATTGAAAATTCTTATGACCCTTGATCAAACATTGATAGGTCATGCAGATTTCAGAGATCTTTAGAAGAATCATTGACAATGTAAAGGTATTAACCAAATATACTTGTGTTATACTCTTTGGACAGACAGGGACCATGTGACTCTTTGGATCAAGAAATCTTTGATCTGTAGCCCTCTTTGTTTCATTTCCCTTGTGACAAAATACCCTGAAATAAGCAACTTTGAGAAGTAATAGATTGTCTTAGCTCAATATACCAGATTATAGTCCATCACTATAGGAAAATCAAGGTGGAGGGAACGTTAAACAGCTATTCACAGCCACAATCATGAACAGAGGCAGAATGAATGATTTAAGGCCAGATATGAGGCAGCTGTCTCCTTTTTCACTCAGTCTTGGGCCCAGCTCAAGAAATGGTTTATTCACATTCAGGCTAGAAGGTCATCCCACAGCAATTAACTCAATAAAATGAATCCCTCACAGGCATGCCCACAAGCTAACAGAATCCACAACATTCCTCATTGAGACTCCCTTCCCAGACCATTCTACCTTCTGTCATGCTGACAATTAAAACTAATAATCACAACTCTAGTCCTAAATTGCATCAATTTGACAATTAAAACTAATCATTAAACAGTCCCCTCTCTTAAACTTCAACTCTGGTCTGCCAGCAGTGAAAATGGATGTTCACAAAGACTGGTCACGTTATTATGGGAAGAAATCAGAATTCTGGGAGAACCTGCTGAGATTTCTAAGTTCTTATGTCCTAGAACCTCGAATTGGACCAGGGACATATGGGCAGTGGGAACAAGAGAGTTATTTATAAAGAAAAAAATCAGTAATACTCCTAAAGGTAGAAGTAGATTGGTAACCTTAGAAAAGACAGAAGTTCACACTTTTTTTTTTTAAATCAACATCAGTTCTGGTCCTTTGTAGATCATTTACATCACATCTACTTTCTCTGAGAATTTCTTAAGCTTTTCTTGACCCTCACCTTATTTTATTAAATGTATCCCTGCTAGAAAGAGAATTGCAGTCTTTAAGCCAAATCTATTCTTTGATATATAAGTATTGATGCCTCTCTCTCTTTCCACCTGTCTCTTGAGACAGTATGAGCATTGTGTCAGAAAAGCTTTAAGTAGTATTCTCTTTCAACCTTACCCTTATCCATTTCTAATAGTGAGCTCCTTTATCCTAACTTTATTCTTCTATTAGGTACATTTTGTTAATGTGATAAACACCATGACCAAAAGTAACATATAGAAGAAACAGTTTGGTTTGGTTTATGGTTCCAGGAAAGGAGTCTACAATGATGGGGATATGCATGGCATCAGGTATTTGTATAAACAGATGACATGACTGCTTCATGGTATGGTTACAGGGGAAGTTTTTTTTGGGGGGAGATATATGAGATAGAGAATAGTCAGAGACATCTGGAAGGGTCCAAAGTGGAGAGAGAAAGACAATTTAACATGGCCAGAAGACTGGACATGGACATGGCTATCTGCAGGAGACGGGAGATTAGCAGGGGGTGGAGAATAGAGAAAACACAGCGAGAGGAGCAAAATAGAGAGAGAGGAGGGCAGGGTTATAAGGAGAATGAGTAGCTGGGGGGTATCCAATGAGGGAGGGAGATTAGAGTAGGGGAGGAGGTGAGAGGGGCTAGGATGCTAACATGAACTTTGAAATGTGTATCAAGTATTTGTGATACTGAGGGGGCCTAGAGGACAGCATGAGTTTTGATATGGTAATAGGTACAAGTAGCCAGCCATATGTCCCTTTTATTTAAACTGTTATATTTGATAACTTGGCTGCCATAGGTTCATGGGCATCTCATGTGACAAAATGCATTGAGACCAACTTTAAATATTCCCTTAGTCTCTCATAGTCTATACAATGTTCAAAAGTCCAAAGTTAAAATTCTATTCTGAGACTCAATGATCTCTTAACTGTGACCATTGTAAAACCAAAACACAAATTGTATGCTTCATACATGCGATGGCACAGAGCATACATTACCTTTCCAAAGGGGAGTAATGGGGACATAGTGAGGAAAGATCACACCAAAGCAAATGAAACACAACAGGGTAAACCTCAAATGCTGAAGCTCCATGTCTTGTATCTGAGTCATTAGCTAATAAGGACTTAGATGGCTCTGCTCCTCTGGGCTTGTTGCCTCAACATAGTTCTCTCTCTCTTTCTTGAGCTGGTTCCACTCCTTGTGTTAAGCTCTTCTTGGCAGGTATCTCATAGCTCTGGTAACTCCAACACTTGAGATCTTCACTGCAAAACCTGTTTCACTTTTACAAATCCACACAGTAGGCTCTCACTGCCTTCTCTCATGAATGCATGCCCTGGCCCACTTTGCCTTCCCCCAGGAGTTCCCTGAAACCACAGAAAGAATCCAAGCACCCTCATTCTTGCACTATTCATGCCTCCAAAGCTGATAACTTGGTGACAAAAGTGTCAAGTTCTGCTGCCATTCAGGATGGGTCCTTGCATCCTTGGATCGGATTTGCAACATAGTTGCTATGCATTCTCACAACAAAAGCTCCTTAGGCCTTCTTTTTTTCTCATTTCAGTAGCTGATTGTAGTCTGGTCCTCAGGGCTCCTTTTCATTGTTCGAGTGCAGAGCAAGAGGTCTAACCTTGAGGTTCTAACCTCCAATAATCACAGCCTCTTTGGGGGCATTGATAAACTTTCTAGGGTTCTTTTCTCTCTACAGTGCATACTTTAAGTTTCTTTCTGCCCTGCTTTCTAATTTTTCTTATAGAAGTGAGTGAGATAATCAGTAATAACCAGGCACAGACTCAGAACTGTGCTGTCTTGAAATGTCCTCTGATGAGTAAATTAGTCAATTATTTTTAAGTTTAGATGTGTACCAATAAAACAGAATAAGGGCAGAAAACAGCTAGATTCTTTACTGAAGTATAACACAAGTAGCCTCTAATCCAGGGACTAACAGAGAACTTATTTCTCTCTGAGATCTCCTCTGCCTCAGACCTCTAATGTCCTCACTACTCCTTGCACTATTGTGTTTTGAGATCCTTCAATAACAGCTAATAAAGCTCTGCTTATAGAGTCAACCAGCTTTCTAGTCCAGACTTCCAAGGTCTTCCACTTTCCTCAAAAGGACAGCATGGTCAAGTCAATCACAGCAATAACTCCACTTCATAGTATCAATTTCATTTTCTGTTTTATATTATGTGTATGGGTGTTTATCTGCATGCATGTCTGTGTGCCATATTCATGTGGTGCCCATGGAGGCTGGAAGGAGGTAACAGGTCCACTCCATTGGAACTGAAGTTACAGATGGTTGTAAATTGCCATTTGGATTCTGGGAATTGTACGTAGGTCCTCTTAAAGAGTAGCCAGTGCTCTTAAACACTATCTCTTCAGCCCCTCAACTTCTGTGTTAATTATACTTTTGTTGTTGTTATAAATGACATAACCAAAAGCAATGCATGGAATAAAATGTTTGTTTTGGTTCCAGGGACAAAGTCCATAATGGTGGAAAGCCATAGCATGAAGCAGTCAGAGATGATATATCACATCTCAAATACACACAGGAATCAGAAGGATCTAGGAGAAAGTGGGGCAAGGCCATAAATACTTGAAGACTGACCTCAGTGATATTCTTACTCCAATAGCCTTCTTAAACAGTGCTACCAACAGAGAGTAATTATTCAAATATTTGAGCCTGAAGGGAATATTTATTATTTAAACCACTACCATTCCCTTGTTGCTGGGTGTATGCTTTGAGTCAATTCGACAAACTACATGAATCAGCATTAAAGAAGCTACTCGATCCTTACTTTGGAGGTGTGACACAGTATTGGAGAAATTACTGCCACTATCACCTTGCACTAAAATCCATTTCTCAGCTTTTAATCTATTCCACTATTCATTTTTTTCATTCATTTACTAGTACCTCATCATTTTTCTGAGTATTATATAGAATACTTAATGTCTGGAAGGTTGCTGCTGCCCACCTCATAGTTCTCTGGGTATTATTGCTTGGGCGTGTTACTCTAAAAGCACATGTGTGTTTTTTATTGACATTTGTGATAATTAATCTTCAATGTCAACTGGACTGTATTTGGAATAACACCTATGGGCATGTCTGTAAGGATCTTTCCAGTGAGACTTCAATGGGGAAGGGTGATATACCCTGAATGTGAATGACAGGACTCCATAGACTTGAATTCCAGACTAAATGAAAACGCAACAAAGAGAAAAAACAGCTTAGTACCAGTATTCATCTCTCTCTGAAGCCTGGTTGCTTATGCAATGTGACCAACTATATCTGTGGCTATGTCTTTCTTTTATCGATGACTGTTTCCCAGACTTACATCACAAGTCAAAATAAGCCATTACTTCCTTAAATTGCTTTTGGTATGTGTTTGGAGACATAATAAAAACAGTTTCTGAAGGAGAATTGCATTCAAGGAGAATTGTCATCTTTATCATATTGATTTATCCTAACAAAGAACAAAGGTTATTGTTTGGTAAATTTATAAATGAAATATAGCAGTAGAAACTCTACAGGCAAGAGAAAGCAAGTGATTTTTCTTCATTTGCAGATATTGATGAGTGTCTATTGAAGGTGATGGTGTGCAAGGATGTGTCATATTGTAAAAATAAAATTGGAACTTACATATGCAGCTGTATAGTAAAATACCCTATCATCAACTGGGTAGCTGGCATTATTGATATTGATAATCCTGATTGTTACGGTAAGTCTATACATACATTTTTTTCCATTATGCAAAGGGAGGTGGGTGGATAGAGCTTATGACAGCAGCTATGCCACCATTGGCTGGAATATTAGAGTTATTTTTATATCTTCATCCCTCATTCCTTTGCTGTATTTGATATTTTACAATGTAATGCCAACTAATCCATGGGATCAAATAAACATTTTCAAATAAAAACCTTCCAAATTTGTCTCCAATACAGGTCTCTTCCCTTGTTCTACAAATGGACAGCTCTGATTTTCTTCACAACTTCACAGCTTCTTTATCTTGAAATATTACCAAATTCAGTTCACATGTCAACCTGTATTCACAGTAAACCCCTTGAGTTCATGCTAATACTCCCAAGCCTTTCTTCATGTGCATCTTCTTCCTACAGCAATGACAAATCAGCTTCTCAAGATTCACAATATATTTTACTGCTCAGGTCACATAGAATATCATGCTTTAAATAATGATGCATGAAGAGGTAGTGCTTTCATTTACAAACTGATTTTAGTGAACAGTTTAAAAAATTATATTAAGTTTTTTTCATGCAATAACTTTTGATGTTTCCCCTCCTCAAATTTCTCTTAGGTTCATGTCAGGTCCAAGTCACCTGATAGATCAACATCTCTGTGAAATCTGTGAACACCGTCGTATAAGAGCCAATTAGCTGGTCATCAAATGACACCTCTTTAATGCCTATTTTCCTCAGCAATGACTGCCCTTCTTCTAGTGTGTTTCAATCAATATTGTTAATGAGGCCTTACCTGCTGATGAACAGATGTCACCAACAACTTCTCTATGACATCCCATTAAACACTTTTTTTGACTTTCAGATTATGCATATCTCATGGATAGATATGAAATAATAATAATAATAATAATAATAATAATAATAATAATAATAATAAATTTTTAGCTTTCACGGCACTCAGACTGATCATATCCACCAGTCTCTTCTACAGCCTCATTAGCAAGGTTATAAAATATCTTTTGTATTTTATTTGTTTATTTAAAAGACTTCCCTAATCCATGTCAGATGATATCATTGTATTTATTCTCAGTTATTAATAAAAATATTGTCTGACTGTGATTATCACTGTTTTCTATTCTCAGCTATTAATACAAGTGTTGTCTAACTGTAACTTGTGTATTTCTCTTCCTTTCTATTTCAAGTCAAACCTGGTACTATCTTCTCTAATTTTATCTTTCTATCTTCCACTTATTACTTTATTTTTTCTATGAGTCCAAAGTTTTGGATCCCAGGTAGGGTTCTTTACCACAGATTTAACTTATTGTCTCTTACTTTTTAATCCAGCCAGGTTTGGGAATAGCCAATACCTGCATCTTATATTCCCACTTTCTGCTTTCCCTGCCAAATCAAGAGACTAATGCAATACTCTTTCTCAGTGTGATTCCTTTCTTATCTGCCAAGCTCTTTCCAGGAAGAGACCTGAACTTCTCTTTATGCACACAACAAAGGTCAAGCAATGGATGCCACAGATTGCTTATGACCTCCTCCCACATATGCTAATTTCAAGGATTGTAATATGTTTTCTACTCCATCAGCAGATTGGTGGGCATTCCTACAATGGCCTGATGGACTCCAATCATCAGTGATGCCTGCCACTATGGTGATATTTTCTTTTGTACCAAAATGTTAATAAAGTTGCCTGGGGGTCAGAGCTATTAGCAAGCCATAGCCAGAGTCTGGCACACAAGTAGTGACGAGGCAGTCAGGTGGTTGGGTTTACGACCAATGAGAAAGGAGCACAGAAGTCTATTTAAAGACAACCCACAGGAAATACCTCCATTTTTCTCGGAGAGGTTGCTTCAGCGAAAGAGGCTAGCCAGCGGCAAGCGGGTAAAGCTCTTAGCTCTGACCTCTTGGGTTTTTCTCCTTACCTTGGCCTTGTGTTTCTTCTTAAATACGTCTACATGCCACTACATACCAAGTAGAAGATGGCCACTCTGTGATTCCTTCCATGGACACTCCATTCTCAGGCAGCTTACCCTCAGTTGCATATCCCACCTTCCATCACAGGGAGCATGCCACCACCACTACAGCAAGAAGGCACATTATGCCTTACTATTTGAGGAAAGGTAGCCATATTGGGATTGCCTCTGCAGACATCCATCATCACAAATACCAGACACTGTTACATGTCCTACAATCCAACACAGGGGCCACACTGCTGTTGCTTTCAGAATCATCTCTGGTTTTCTTGATGCCATATGACTTTTCACAGATGATATGTTATATATTCACCAATGATTCTACCCACATCTAACTTACTGAGCCAGTGAGTTTACTAGAGTTACTTACAAGAGTGTCATTGAGTGGTTACTAATAGGAGCTATTTCAAAAAGCCCACATAGCAGGGATTACAACTCTCCACAGATATGGAGCTCCCTGAATGCATTTTTTAAGGCAATTCATCTGGTCTAACTAGAGAATCTTCTCTTCTCAGCAATTGCTACTGCTTATATAACCAAGGGAAGAGGGGCTTGAGAATATTCTAAGTTTCATAAACTTCTTTGAGGCTTTTGAATTTTGTTTACTTTTTGAGTTTTAATGGGTCTTATCCAGAAGAACAGGTTTCAATTCAGAGGACATAGCTGCACAACAAAGATACTATTTCCCTTCTAAAATCCTAACATAGTAAAAGCATGTCTAAGATCCAATGTAAAAATACATCACAATAGTAGCAAGGGCTTGGGAATGATAAAGGATTTGGTGAGAGGTAGGAAATGATAAAAAAAGAAAACAGCATGGTATATGAACAAAGACCATTTACATATATATTATGATAGAAGAAATAACTTAAAATTCAGCTGAAGGGTACATTTTCAACTTCTTTTTTAATGTTTTTATTTATTTTTGAGAATTTATTTTGAAAATACATTTTTAAGAACTTATCTTGAGAATACATTTTTATCATGTTTTCCCCCTCCTACAACTTCTCTTTGATCCTTTCCTTTCCTTACACATGCAACTATATGTTCTTTCTCTCTTAAAAAACTGCCAAAACCAACTAAATAAACAACAAAAACAACACTAAGAACATGGATGGGCTGCAGAGCAATCAGGAAAATATCCAGTATGAGGGTGATTGGAAAATAATTGTGAAGATGTGGTGTTTTCCTTATCTGATTTAAGTGTGATTTTTTTTTCAGTGAACAATGGGAAGAAAATAGGAACACAAGCAGATATTTGGGTGAGTGGAGCATTATCTTGGTTTGGAAATCATCTAGTCTGTCTTGCTGTGTGATTCTCTTCAATAAGCACTATACTCATTCTTATTATAGAGTACTTCTCATTCACAGTCTATTTTGTCCTCTGTCCCAGGTAAACCTGGAAATAAATGCATAGTAATTTTTGTTGTCATGATCTGGGGAGGTGTTATACCTACAACTAACTCATAAAATATCTGTGACTGTGACATATCACACCCTTCTAACATGTCCAAGACAACCTTCTACCACTGAGAATTAACTACAATAAGATGTCCATGGAAATTGAGAAACTTTGGGGCAGATTTATAGTATTTCATCTTTCAGTCAAAGACTTACATAAAATGTCAATAATGTATCACTCATCCCATAGCACAATGGCTAATGTTGTTAGCTTCTGGCACCAGGCAGCAAAACGTAGTCACATTCCTTCTTCCTTAAGTTTTGATAAGAATCTATATAATTGACTATATTTTTGGAAAGGGAGAGTGGAGTGAACGTGAATCCAAAAAGAACTTTGCAAAAAGAGCTACCATAGTACTTCACCAAGTGGAACGCCACGTATTGAATGAATACTCAGGTGTACCAACGAAGGGTGAAAATTCTACACTGGGTATAGGTAAGAAATATCAAGTTGATTTATTATAGCATCATAAAAATGACTGGGTCCTGGTATACTCAAGGCCTATGAGGAATATAATTTGTTATTTCCCAGAACTGAAGACTTGATATATGAAACAACCACATGAGTAGCACTCTCCCCACACATGGGAGAGTTAAGGATGAGTTAGTCACATTTCATCACTATGACAGAATATCTGAGTAAATCCACTTCAAGCATGGAAGGTTTACCTGACAGTGGGTGAGCATAGTTGGGTCACAGCTTTTCATTTGGCTCTTTTGAGAAAGCCAACATGATGTGGGTCCATGTGCAGTGAGACGGAATATCATGGTTCTACCAAATGCTGAGCAGAAGGCAGAAAGAACAAACAAGGGCCAAGATATACTTTTCAAAAGCAAACCTACAGTGCCTTATCTCCTCCAACTTATCCACTAGTTTCTAGAATCTTACAAAAATACCATTAATCTGTGAATCCAGTTATAAATAAATAAACTGATGATGATAGACGCCTTAAATAGAATCCCCAAAGACCTGGGTAATGAGGCCCATAACATATTGTAGGATGTTTACACAATTCCTACTTGTCCCAAGCGTGTATAGTGCATGCTTTTTTTGGAAAATGCCGAGAAAGGGAAGGGTGTCCAATCCTCTTTGCAATCTGGCTTCTTACATATGATAATGTTGATGTAGCTCTCTCCAGCCCATATTTTTCTGTCACATAAAGCAACTGATTAACATAATTCTCAAGATCCAGTCAATCACCTGTCAATAGCCACCAACTGAGGACAAAGCCTTCAGCATGTGGGCCTTATCAGGAGACATTTCACAATCAAATGATTAACAACTAGTAATAGTATTTACTATTATTATTATTGTTGTTGTTATTGTTATAATTGTGGAAGAACTCAATTTCTCATTATATTCAGTGTATGAAATGAAGAGATGCAACAGTATGATTCTTCTGGAAGCTGGAAATAACACGATGAAGATTGACTGCACTAGTCTTCTCAAAGAAAACAAGAGTAGAGGTAATGTGTTTAAGATGAGCATATTCTTCTTCTTAGTGACTGGGCTGAGGGCCATACACTCACAATTTCTCAGGGAGAGGAATTCTAACAGCAGGTAGAAAAGATCTTCCTTGACTACTCATTAGGCATACCCAGAGCCAAAGTTGAGGGGCTCTTATAAGGTCAGCATATTTTGCAGCATACACTGAAGTAAGAGCAGAATTGTCCTGCTGTGCTTTCTGACAAAGGACAGACTTATCAAATTTCAGTATTATAGTCTATCATCTTAAAAGTCAACAGTGACAGGAAATCATTGCCTTGCCCACTATTGCTTTTGGGATTTGCTTTATAAACACTTTATTAAAGCAGTTACTCAGTTGCCCTCCATCTTGGCAAACTCATTCTTTTAAAAGACAATATGGCAAATACTGTAGGATTGGGGCTCTTTGTCATAACTACTCAACATTTCTGAGGTTTTTTTTTGTTTATTTATTTATTTATTTTTTGTAAATGCAGGCATAGATGATGTGCTGATAAAGGGCCATGTCTGCATCAGTCAAACTTCCCATGCAAAGACAGAGAGCAGGCTGGGTTTGACATCACCTTCAATAAATGTCTGAATAAAAAAGGGAGGGATGGGGTGGAGAAGGAAGAAAGAAAAGATGGAAAATGCATATAAACAATTTCAAATAGAAAGATCTGTTAATCTTGAAAGAGAGGGCACTTCTGCTGTATTTACTAAACAAATTTCTAATACTCCTGCATCATCATTACTAGTTGAAATCTGGAAATCCAAGGAAGATAAAGTTATAATAATGAGTTGATTTTTAAATTATTTTTATTAATTTTACTTATTTATGTATTTTTTTTAGGTATGAGTGCTCTGTCTGCATGTAAGCCTACATGCCATAAGAGGGCATCTGATACTATTATAGATGATTGTGAGCCACCACGTGGTTGCTAGAAATTGAACTCAGGACCTATGGAAGAGCAGTCATCTCTCCAGCCCCCAATGAGTTGATTTTTAAAAGTGTAGTAAATAATAACAGAGGTGGTGATTGATTTTAGTCTAAAACAGGAGGTGGGTCTGAGGCTGCCCAAAGAGCATTGATCTCTGCTTTGGCATGATTGGGATGGGGACCTACTGCTTTGATTTTTATATTTAGGAAAACATTCACCAACAATTCTAATTTCCCTGTACACTGATTCACATCCTAAAGGGGGTGCATCAAATGTAGACTCATCTATTTCAGTGATGGAATGCTGCTCTGAGTTGACCCTCCCAACATTCAATAGATAGACCCATCCTTAATTTTCTGCTGGAAGCTCTGACACCACTATAGGAGTTAGTATTTGACTAGACAAATGGTTTTCAGCACATTTCTTTTTGTCATAATCAGGTGAGTATCAACAGAAACTAGTTTAATATTTACAGTGTTAGACAGTTTTATTCTGGGGTAATAAAGCAGTTCACTATCTAGAATGTCTTTACTATAAACCCGTACAACTTTCTTAAATTTTACATGGAATCAAAAAGCAAGATTTCTATAATATAGTAAAATCTATACCCTGTAAAATAACAAGAACACATGGATAAGTCGAGTTTATGTATGTAACATAGAAATTAACTCCCAATTCCATGAAAATAGGAGGGATAAGAAAAGAGAGATAAAGAGAAAGAAAAAAGATGAGGGAAGGAGGGAGGCATAAAGAGGAAAGGAAGGTATATATAGATAGAGAAGAGTGCAGAGTGAGTGAGGATGAATAATTAGATAACTTTGAGGGAACTTGAAGTATAAGGTGATAATGCATTTTTCCTTAGTCTGATTGTCTTTTGGATCACAGGTAATTGCTAACCATGTTTTACACACACACACACACACACACACACACACACACATATATATATATATATATATATATATATATATATCATATACAGTGATTTTATATACACATATATTGTCTTAGTTAGGTCTCTAATGCCATGATGAACCACCATGACCAAAAGCAACTTGAGGAAGAAAGGATTTATTTCACTTACATTTCAAGTAACAGCCCATCATCGAGAGAAGACAAAGCAGGAACTCAAACAGGGAAGGAACATGGAGGCAGGAGCTGATGCAGAGTTTAAGGAGGGTGCTGCTTACTGGCTTCCTCCCTACAGCCTGTTCAACCTGCTTTCTTTTTCTTTGAGTTTGTTTATATGGTGTATTACATTGACGGACTTTCATATGTTGAACCACCCTTGCATCCCTGGGATGAAGCCTACTTGATGATGGTGGATAATTGTTTTGATGTGTTCTTGGAGTCTGTTTGCCAGTATTTTATTGAGTATTTTTGCATCAATGTTCATGAGGGAGATCGGTCTGTAGTTCTCTTTCTTTGTTGTATCCTTGTTTGGTTTAGGAATCAGGGTAATTGTAGCCTCATAGAAGGAGTTTGGTAATGTTCCTTTGTTTCTATTGTATGGAACAATTTAAAGAGTATTGGTATTAACTCTTCTTTGAAGATCTGGTAGAATTCTGCACTGAAACCATCTGGTCCTGGGCTTTTTTTGGTTGGGAGACTTTTAATGACTGTTTCTATTTCCTTAGGGGTTGTTGGACTATTTAAATAGTTTATCTGGTCTTGATTTAATTTAGGTATGTGGTACCTATCCAGAAAATTATCCATTTCTTTTAGATTTTCCAGTTTTGTGGAGTAGAGGTTTTTGAAGTATGACCTGATGATTCTCTGGATTTCCTCAATGTCTGTTGTTATGGCCCTCTTTTCATTTTTGATTTTGTTAATTTGGATGCTCTCTCTCTGCGTCTTTTGGTTAGTTTGGATAAGGGCTTGTCTATCTTGTTGAATTTCTCAAAGAACCAACTCTTTGTTTCATTAATTTTTTGTATTGTTCTCTTTGTTTCTATTTTATTGATTTCAGCTCTCACTTTGATAATTTCCTGGCATCTATTCTTCCTGGGAGACTTTGCTTCTTCTTGTTCTAGAGCTTTCAGGTGTGCTGTTAAGTCACTAGTGTGTGATTTCTCCAACTTCTTTATGTGGGCATTTAGTGCTATGAATGTCCCTCTTAGCACTGCTTTCATAGTGTCCCATAAGTTTGGGTATGTGGTGTCTTCATTTTCGTTGATCTCTAGGAAGTCTTTAATTTCTTTCTTTATTTCTTCCTTAACCCATTGGTGATTCAGTTGAGCATTATTCAGTTTCCATGGGATTGTAGGTTTTCTGTAGTTTTTGTTGTTGAAATCTAACTTTAAACAATGGTGGTCTGATCGAATGCAGAAGGTTATTCCAATTGTTTTGTATCTGTTGAGATTTGCTTTGTGGCCAAGTATGTGGTCGATTTTAGAGAAGGTTCCATGGGGTGCTGAGAAGAAGGTATATTCTTTTTTGTTAGGATGGAATGTTCTGTAGATATCGATTAAGTCCATTTGGGTCATAACATCAGTTTAGTCCTTTATTTCTCTGTTAAGTTTCGATTTGGGAGATCTGTCTAGTGGTGAAAGTGGGGTGTTGAAGTCTCCCACTATTAATGTGTGGGGTTTTATATGTGTCAACCTGCTTTCTTATAGCACCTAGAGCTATAAGCCCAAGGATGCCACCATCCATCATTGGCTGGGCCCTCCCACACCAATCATTAATTAAGAAAATGCCCTATAGGCTTGTTTACAATCTGTCTTATGGAAGCATTTTCTCATTTGAGGATCCCTCCTTTTCAATTATTGTAGCTTGTGTCAAGTTGACATAATACTAGCCAACACATAGTGTCCTCTCCCTTTCTCCCTCTCTCTCTATCCCTTTCTCTCTTTGTCTCCCTCTGTGTGTACATATATACATATAATACATTTGTGTGTATCTGTGTGTAAAATCCTATGCCTAACAGTACTTATAGTATGTTATACATGCAATTTAAGGGATGGCCATTAGTAATTGTATTAAACACATTATGCTTACTTCATGGTCCACATGTAAGACATTTGTGTATCAATCTTTTGTATGATATCTTTTTTCCCTCAGATGAGACTGCAGTTGCTCTTATTGCATATCAGTCCCTTGGGAAGTTTCTAAATGGATCCTTTTTTAGTAACAATGAAGGAATGCAGAAAGTGAAATTGAACTCTCTTATTGTGAGTGGTGCCATTCGTTCAGAAGTCAAACCTGTCCTGTCTGAACCTGTACTCCTGACTTTACAAAATACTCAGGTGAGCTTACTCTCAAAAATCCTTTAAGAACAACTTTAAAGTTTATTTTTATTTCATGTGCATGAGTGTTTTGCCTTCACGGACATCTGTGCACAAGAGCATATAGTGCCCACAGAAGACAGAGTATAAGATTTCCTATAACTCGACTTCCTGACAGTCATGGGACTGTATAGAAATTGGGTCCTCTGTAAGAGCAGTTAATTCTCTTAAGTGCTGAGATAATATCCCTTTTGTGAAGTGTTTAAAGAGGCAGGTGGTCTAATCAAATTTCTAAAAAGAGACAAAATCTAACTGTGATCATTGTGAAATAAGATAAATTACAAAACGTTGAGAAACTTCAATCCTGTGTAACTTCTTTACTGTTATTATCTGTATTTTCATATCAACAGTCAATCAAGCATGGTTAAGAAATGAGTCCACAGGCACTAATCTTCCACTGCGGAAGTATTTAATCCAAGAAGATGTTTTCACATGCCTCTAGATTCAAATGGGTACTTCAAAGCCTTTGGTCACACAGATAGTCCTATTTAAATTCAGTTGCAGTTGAAACAAAACAAGAGACATTAATGTTGGAAAAGGAATTACGGATAGTTAGGGTCACCAGGGCTGTGAGTGAGATTAAAAGTGTGAGGGGACATACTAATAAGAGTACACTTTACATACATATGGAATTGTGAAGAGGACATTCAATATGTTACACAATTTTTGAAATTTCAAGTGTGTGTATTGATGGGAATGTAGAAAATAGTCATTGCAAAATGTAGTTGGGAATACATAGCCAGTAAGGAAAACAATATAGAACCTATCAAAAAATGAGAGAGGAAACTACAATGGAATCCATCAACCCCCCTATTGCATACATATAAAGGATAGAAACCAAGGTTTTGGAAAGAGACTGTACTTTAATAATTCCAGTAACATTAGTCACAGTAACCAAGACTTGGAGGAAAATACTTAATCCATCCAGGGCAGGATATGTAAATAACATATAACGAATATTATGAAATATGATGTTGCTTTGGGTTATATAATTTCAAATGGTCAGATCTGAGGATAATCATAGAAGTAGTGACATTATATAGACTGAGCAGGTTTTTTTTGGAAAATATATATACATATACATGTGACATAACATTGATTAATGGAAAAAAGAAGCCAAGAATTTGAAAGAGAGCAAGGAAGGGTAAGTGGGAGTATTTGGAGGGAGGAAAGAGAAAGGGGACATATTAGTCAGAGTTCTTTAAAAGAACTGAAATAATAGAATGACAGAAAGGCTAAGGATCCATTAGTTGTTCCATTAGTTGTTCAGTCCATGAGACCAGATGTCTCAGCAATCCCAGTTTGGTGAGAGAGTCCCAGCGATGTCCTAGAGAGCTGCTGGCCTTCAGTCTACTTTGGAATCCTGAAGAAGTAATATTCTAACAACAGTGAAAGAATGGTTCAGCATCAGGATAGGTGAACTTGCCAGAGAGAGTGAGGGTAAACAGGCACAAAAAAGCAGTACCTCTTTCTTCCATGTCCTTTTATATGGGTTGCAGCAAGAAGGAGTAGATGAGATTTAGGAGGGTGTCTTCTGACCTCAAATGAACTAGATTTAGGGTGGATCCTCAGACCTTAAGTAATACAATGAAGAAAAAACCCTGATATATATGCCCAAATGCTTGGGTTTTAGTCAAATACAGATGTGGTCATCACAGGGAAAATGATGTAATTATAATTCCAAAATCAAAACTAGTAATAAAAACAAAAAAATAACATTGCCTTTCAGTGTCTCAACTGAAGGTCAAGTCCAATAAACCTTTTATGATCTCACTCAAACTGAAAAGCTAAACAGTAGAATTCATAGTTTCTATATAATAGAACCTACTAGGAGATAGATTTTGTGGAAAATGGGGAAACATGGACTATAAAATCAAACTTGAAGTTATAACATTTTGGAGACTTAATGTGACTTAGCAATAATAGGAGTGAATCTTGAGATGATTAAATACTTTTATTAATAGAAATTAATTATAAATGATTTGGGATAAATAATGACATTTCATACATTTATATAATGTATGAAAATTACATTCTCCCCTTCATGTTAATGTATTTTGGTCCTTCTGTTGTGTGACACATTTCCTAAAGAAATGAGCATAAATGTCTATTTACTCCAGATATGGAACCCTCAAGACAACGTGTTGAGCATGCTGAGAGTCAGAGGTAGGAAAGAGGGACTAGCCTTTTCCAGGGGGAGCCTGGAGCAGAAAGGGGGACTCAAAAAAGGCACTTGACATCTCTCTTCAAGTAGTGATCTCTCACTCCAGCCCCTCATTTGTTTTGTCAGTGACAAGAAACTGGTAAGTCCATTCTAAGTCAATGCACAGGGCACTGAGATATGTATAAAGACAGAGAATAAATGATGAAACAAAAATCTATGTGAGATGAGAGGATATGAATGTCCCCACATATGTTTTCTCAATCCAGTGTGTGTCAAATTAATCCAAGTGGAGAAGTTAAAATGTAGAGGTGCAGCAAAGACAGAAGGATCAGGAAAGGTGAGGGATGAGAAAGATTAGAGAGAAAGATTAGAAGGGAAATCATTAAATCACATATGCAACCCAATGTCACATATCCTAATTAAAGATAAAGAAAAGTTGGAATTATGAAACAAAAATCATGTTCCTTCATACTGTTTTCATTGCAGCCCATTGACCCAAGAGCAGAACATCTCTGTGTCCATTGGGAAGGATCAGAGGAAGGAGGCAGCTGGTCCACTAAGGGCTGTTCTCACATGTACACCAATGACTCCTACACCATTTGCAAGTGTTTCCACCTGTCCAGCTTTGCTGTGCTTATGGCTCTATCCCTTGAGGTATCAAATCTCACAGGTCTCAGCAATAAAAGTGATATTACTTTAATATATGTCTATAAAAGATATCCAGAAAGAATAAGTTAATTGACTGTAGGTTTGATGAGAGATGATTTCAAGAAACACCCTTTAATAATAGTTGAGTGTGAACTTGTTGCCACCTCTGTTGTCTCACTGAAGCCGCATTGAAAGATTGACTGCCAAGGTTTAATCAACTGAACTGACTGACTAGGAATGTGTACTCCTCCCTCTTCCTCACTGACTCTTCCATGTACAACCCCCCTGAAGATACATGCTTGGTCTAAGATGCTGACCATCCAAGAAAGAGGAGGGCCATGCTTTGGTCAAATGTTTTGTTAGTTAATTTGCTGTTACTGTGATAAAATTTTGTGACTGAAAGCAATCTAAAGAGGGTTCATTTGGCCATCTGGTTCCAAAGGGATGGTGTGCATCATGGCACTGAAAGTGTGGCATCACGTCAGAAGCAGGAAGCAGAGAGGTCACGTTTTGTCCACAGATAGGAAGCCGAGAAAGCAAAAGAGAAGCAGAAATGGTACACAGTTATAAACCTTCAACACCTCCCCAGAGTGACATATACCCTTTGAAAAGAGAGTATCTCTTAAAGGCTCTGTAACTTCTCCAAAATACACCACCAACTGGGGAATCAATTTTGAAATACACAAGCCGATGGGGACATTTCACTTCTGAACCCCTACAAAGTTACATGGGTAGCTTCTCTCCTCTGATAGAATTTCCAAACAAATGTCCAAGAAATACCAGTAGTGGATTGTGGAGATGAAATGGGAACAGTATGGGTGCCAATGCATACAGTATTTACAAGTTAATTGCTACTTTGGGTATATGTGTCTTATAGCACTCTTGGAAAATGCTTGGAATCAGTGCAGAACATTCAGTTCAGAGTTATTATAACTGAAGGATGGTGGATCTTGGGTATGACACATGATCTTTCTTCAGTAATTTTATTTCAGCTGTGTCCAGTGGTAGCATTTCATGAAAATTTCATAGTAATAGAAAAATAAAATTATGACTCAAGTCATTTTGAGGACATCATGAGAATAGGAAGAGGCAGCGTGCTGGGGAGGCTCTCAGGAATCCACAGGGTTGACCCCACCTTGGTCTGCTGGCAGTGGTCCAGAGGGTACCTGGACCGGTCTATTCTGGTGACCAGCCTAGCAAATAACCTAGCTGTCATCATAGAGCCTTTGTGCAGTGACAGATGGAGGCAGATTCAGAGATCCACAGTCAGGCACCAGGCTGAGTTCCGGGAATCCAATTGATGAGAGAGAAGAGAGATAATGCAGGCGAGGGACATCGAGATCATGATGGGAGGATGTGCAGAGATGACTGGCCACACTAGTGGAAACCCATGAACTGTGGACTGGTGGCTGTGGAGCCCCCATGGGACTGGACTAGGCCCTCTGGACATGGAAGACGGTGGTTTGGCTCGAACTGTTTGGGGGGCACCCAGGCAGGGGAATCAGGATCTGTCCCAGGTGCATGGGCAGGCTTCTGGGAATCCGGTGCCTGTGGTGTGACACCTTGCACAGCCTTGTTGCAGTGGGAAGGGGCTTGGACCTGCCTAGGCTCAGTGTGCTGGACTCTGCTGACTCCCCATGGGAGACCTCGATTTGGGGGATGTGGGGATGTGGGGTGGCTTGGGAAAGAGGGCTGGGGGTAGTAGGAGGGAGGAGGGGGGTGTCTGTGGATAGCATGAGGAGTGAGTAGAAAATTTCTTAATAAAGAAAAAAAAAGAAATACAGTTGTGGAAACATCAGGTGGGTGGGTTAAGCAAAGCTGGGGAAATTCTGACTCTTCCATAAGTGTGTCTGGAGTAAGCACAACCCAGCAAGGAAAACCCTCATATGTTGGGAAGTAAGGTCAGCGGACCCCAAAGTAGTAGGTTCCAAGGGGATCTGGAATTGAAGGCATTACTTCACTTGCAAGACAGTTATATCTAAATTTTCCTGGTTGAACCAAACTAAGGCAGCTAGCTATCATCAAAGACTCAGCATGGCCCCCTAGAATTTTTAGATGTCAAATGAGTCTGAGATAATTTAAGTTGAAGGAAAGTCACCTAGTGGCTTCCTATTAACATGAAATAACAAAATTATCAAAGCTCCTACTCCATAGGAAATAAAAATACTTATTCTAGGGCCAAATATCAGTGACAATGACCCAGAAAAACAAATTCAGATTACTCTAAATACCAGCTTTTTATAGTAAGAGAACAAAGAAAATAGTAGATGAAGTCAGTTTGAACACAATTGTGGAACATCAGATAGGTGAGTCACAGTAAGCTGGGAAATCTGGTACAGCCTCAGAGACTGAAGACATTTTGAGCCTTTCGGTTAGTAAAGGTTAGGGGTCTGCTTGTGTGTTTCAAAAGGATTTACAGAATATACATAAGGATGCTAGGTGGCACACTGGTGGTAATAGATGCTATCACAGGGCTAAAAACAACCATCATAACATCACTGCCATTCTGCAATGTTCCGATTCTCCACAGTCACAGGTTTCAGTCAGTAAGTCAGCCTTGTAGAATGTTTAACACTTGTGGCTTTTAGTATCTAATTTAAATTTGCACTCCTCTGTTTCACTTTAGCCCCTGTTTATTAACTGTTTTACTATTCAGTGTCTATCATGCTGTGTACTTCCACATTCGTGTTTCATTTAGTTAATATTTATTAAGTGAATAATATGTGCTAAGCACTAATCTCAACCGTGATGGTACAACAGGTAACGTGCCATGGCAAGGCCCCAGGCTTCCTAGTGCTGATGTTCATGATGACTGTAGTGTATATGTGGAGACTCTGAAGTATTCTTCTGTGGCTTGTAGGAGGACTCTGTGCTTTCTGCACTCTCTGTGATCACCTACGTGGGACTGAGTCTTTCTCTATTGTGCCTATTCCTGGCGGCTGTCACCTTTCTCCTGTGCCAGCCCATACAGAATACCAGCACTACACTCCACCTACAGCTCTCTATCTGCCTCTTTCTGGCTGATCTCCTCTTCCTCACAGGCATCAACAGAACTGAGCCTAAGGTTAGTTACTTCATTGTCCTAATAAGTCATAGCCATCTTGTCTGGAGCAAGCATGAAGAGAGAGGGATTCACCAGTAGAGATGTCTGGAAGAAATGCAGGATGAAAATTTCAGCTCTCTTTATGTGTAGAATTGAAGAAATTTGTATATTTGATCATTTTAAAACTGAAAGCATTCCTAACAGCAATGTTACCTGACAATGTTCTTGGTGTATGTGGTATCTGTGTGTCTGTGTGTAGTGCATGGACATGAGTGTACAGGTATGAGCAGTTATGTGTATGAATGTAGCTGCCAGAGCAAGGTGTCAGGTATCTATCTCTATTGTGTCCTCTTTATTGCCTTGAGACACAGTTTCTCACTGAATCAGGAGCTTGCTATTTTGGCTAGGGTGGCTGACCAGAGAGCTTTTGGGATGTTTCTACCTTCCCCACCCCATAGTGTTGGGGTTGTACTCACCTACAGCCATGCAAAACTTTTATGTGGTTGTTGGGGATTTGAACTCATGTGCACATGTTTGCAAAGCAAGTGCTCTTACTCACCGAGTCATCCCCCAAGCCATAGCTAAGTTTCATAACATCTGTCAATAGAAGTAAACAAATACATTTGAAGTATGCCAGTTCTTCACCTACATGGTAAAGACACCTCTGTTATCATCTATACACAGCTTCAAAGTCACCCTTTAAGCCCAATAGAAAATGGTTAAAATACAATATACTCTAAGAGGGGAAGTGTATATGAAGAGTACTGCCACTTGGCCACAGCAAACTACAGGGCATGCTAGGTAATGCAGCCCTTGTTTGGGTAGTTCTTTCACTACCTATCAGACTCTAGAACCAGGGGTGTGATTAGAGGTTTGAAGTGACTGACAGTAGATTTGCCACACTGCTTTGCAGGTGATTCTGAACTTTTCATTCTAGTTGCAGTTTGAACTTGTTTAAATGACTTCTTACTTTAATAATGCAGAAAAATATAATTATTGAGTCATTTTCATGGACAAATTTTGTCCATATTGATTGTGTATACAATGTGTTTTAGAACATTTTTAATATAAAATATACAATTTATTGTAGTTATGTTATTGTGTTTGAATGTGCACCACAAAACCCACTTGTTGATGACTTAATTTCACATATAATGATAAGGGTGAGTCCCAATTATATAATAGCAGGACACTGGGAATAATAAAGTGAATGCTTCAAATAAGCCAGCAGCAATGCATTTTAATATTTCTAGCACCAGCACAAAGAAATGGTATATGTCTGGGTGATACATATGTCAATGACTCTGACTTGATCATCCCATGTTGTGTACACATGTTGAAATGCTATAACATACCACAGGACCATGTTAAATTAATAGGCATCCATTAAAATAATAATGCATGGTCTTGTTTCTGTAGTCAGCTACTTGGGAAGCTACAGGAGAATTGTGAGTCAGAGGTCAGCCCTGGCAACGTGATAAGACTAGCTCAAAATAAATAATTAAAAACACAGAAAATTGGTGGGCTCATTAAGAAGAGATTGCTACACTGGGCTCACCACTCATCAATAGTTCATTGTTGATATTGTTAGAGGTTTCTGTATAGAAGGACAAGGGTTTCCTTCTCGCTGCCTCTGCTCCTCTGTCACAGGCTGATGTATAAAAGGAAGTATTCCCAGAAGTGGCCCTTTGAGCTTTGAATTCCTAGTTGCTAGAGGAAGCTAGGAATATCTGTCTATTAGGAAATATATGGTCTTCAGTAAAGTGCTTTGCATCACTGAATGAACAGAGGCCAGATCAAGGTAATTAGCATATGCATTCTCTCTAAAGATTATCATCTTGTGTGGTGAGAATACCTGAAATCTACCCTTGGCAGTTTCTGAATGCTGGGTATGAT
>CABHPQ010000097.1:37946-49499 GCA_902168405.1 Peromyscus aztecus
TATATTCTTAATGGATCTAGTATGCATGGCAATCTATAACTTTTTTAAGTTAATTATTTCAACAGAAGTAAAATGCAATGTGGGTGTCTTTGTGAAATAATATTGAGGAGTAAAAAGTTCAAATCATATTTTTAATATGACAGTTATTTTAGAAAGGCATATCATGGAATTGTATGGTACACTTTTATGTATATGGTTAAATGTTACTTTCATAGGACTTAGATTATATCAACTTAATTAGAGATTAAAGATGGATTTTTTTCTATTGAATTCATGTGAAAGTTAAAAGTTATGCTGCTTAAGTGCCTCACATATATCTATTCTTCAGTAAATTTTTTCCCACCATTATCACACTCTTATCATGCTTTGCCTCTTCATCTCCATCACTATCACCATCATCATCCTGTCACTGTCTTGCTCACTGTCATCACTATCACATCCATCATCATAGTCATCTTATCACCACTGTAATCATAACCATCTTCATCTTCATTATTGTCATCATTCTCATCACCGTTGCCACCAATCATCATATTTTTCAGTATTAACACTACCATAATTATGATGATCACCATCATATTTACTACCATCCTCAATATTACTACCATCATCATCATCATCACTATCACTATGGTCACTGTTACCATATTACATAATCATCATCATTATCAACCCTAACTGTGACTACTATAGTCATTAGCATTATTTTTATTATCACTAACATTCTCATGATTATCATTATGACCATTATGACAATCCTTATCTTCATTATCACCATCACTATCATCATATTCAGCAGTATCACGATCATACAATTATACTAATCACCACCATTTTCATTTTCATCATCATTGTCATTATCACCACTAGCAACATCATCCAATCCTTTGGGTATTTAACATAGCTTCTTTTTTATAATGGAAGAAATTGAATTTAAATAAAATTAACAAGCTCAAATATATGCAGAAAAGCAATAAGAGTAGAATTTGGCATTCATGTCTTTTGTATCCCATGTTATGCAGATTCCCTTTCCTTGAACCAGGTTCAAGGTGTGAGCCATGGTTTTAATTATTCATTCAAACTTCCAGGTCCGAATGGAATATAAGAAGTGGTTTTATAAGATGCAGAAAGGGGTTGAAAATGAAAGCACTGAGATGTCTTATTCTACTACTCACACCAAAATGGTAAGCTCAACTCCCCAGGAAGGCTTCATGTGACCTGATCTGGTTTCTCATGCAAACAAGTTTCCTCTCTGTTCCTTGAAAAAATATGGCCTACAGTATACAGCCAACAGTTTATAGATTTGGCACTCAAATTCCTGCCTTCATTCCCTATTTTTTTTCTCGCCTTCCTCCCTTCATTGCTTCTTTTCTTGATCTTGTCTTCTCTCTCTACTCCACTCACATCTCTTTACTCTTCAATATTCCTTCCTCTATTCCTTCTTCCTCTCTCAATCTCTTCTATCTCTTTTTCTGTTCACTATCATGAGTTTGTATATATTCATATAGTGGTATTCTATTTGTACTGAAATGTGATTTTATTTGTCTGTTAATAAATAAAGTTGCCTAGGGGTCAGAGCTATTAGCAAGCCATAGCGAGAGCCGGGTGTGGTGGTGCACGCCTTTAATCCCAGCACTTGGTAAGCAGAACTAGGTAGATCTCTGTGTGTTCAAGGATACAGCCAGCATTGGAGACACACGCCTTTAATCTCAATACCAACCATAGAAGACCTGGAGGTCTGTACAGACAGGCAGTGATGAGGCAGTCACGTAGTTGGTTTTACGACCAATGAGAAGGCAGAACAGAACTCTATTTAAAGACGAACGCACAGGAAGTAGCCCCCTTTTCGGAGAGGTCTCTTGGCGGAAGAAGCTGGCTGGTGGCAGGTGGTAAGGCTCTTAGCTCTGACCTCTTGGGCTTTTATCTTTACCTTGGCTCTGTGTTTCTTATTTAATAAGATGGTTGGTTACATCTACATATTCACCTTAGAAGACTCAAGTCAGTACTCATTAGACATAAACAGTGAAAAATCTGTAAAGCAGTACAGGATGGTTCGGCCTCTGGTAAGATCAGAGTTTTGTAGTGGAGTTGTGAACTGAGTTTCCCTGCCCTTTGCCTTGACGCTTTCCAACCTGTTTCCTTTGAGAAAAGACACAGAACTAATCTTCCTTCTCCTTACTGAGGCCCTGACCACCCTCTGCTATGCTCTTCACTCCACATCAGAACATGGACTTTCTATGCTCACATCCCTCCCTATATATGACGATCTCAGTCCCTGCAGCTATGGGAGTTTGTCCATAGACTCTGTGAATCAAGATTTTTTCCAAGTATTATGTTCTTCTTCTGAGAAATCTGGCCAATAAAAAATAGGACCCTTCTCAAGAAGGTTCCTGCTTCTGCCTCACTGGCTCCTATGAGCCATAGAATTGAGTTCTTATATTATGCTAACTTTCTGAGCAGGAAGAGTCACACTCATACCCACCACTCTCCCATACCCAAAGGCACTAAGATCTGTGCAGTTGTGAGTTTGAGAGATAATACATTCAGTATAGTGTTTGCCTGAAAACATGAGGCCTAATTTCTATCCCTGGCACCTACAGAAAAAAAACCAGGCATGTTGTTGCATGTCTGTAATATTAGCACTGAACAGATAGAGTCGAAGCTCTATGAGCTCCCTGGACAGCTGGTCTACATGGGTAAGTGAGCCCTTGACCAGTTACAGATCCTGTTAAAAATGAATGGATTTTGAAAAATGACACTGGTGGCTGACCTCTGACCTCCATTTGTGTGTATATCCATGTACACATGCACCTATACAAACACTTGAGTTCATACACATGAAGTTTAATCACTTTAGCTATTGCTATGTAGTTATTTTTAGCTAGCCTTATGCTTGTACCATCTAGTTCCCATACAGTTTTCTTTCAAAGTACAACAATGAACCTTCATGAGAGTTATACATATATATATGCATATGTATATATGTATAACTCTCATATATATATATTCATATATATATATATATATATATATATATGGTGGTGCATGATAAAATTACCCATTGGCATTTTGTATGTTCAGAAAACTGATTAGACTGAACAATTTATTGGGAAGCCACAGACTCTTGAGTGCTGAAAGTTTTGCTGCTGATCCCATTTTTCTTTGTAGCCATGGTGGTATGCTGTGTCCATGGATCTGTTAATATGGATAATAGTCTCTTTGAGGGGGTAGGACAGGATCTGTTTGTAGATGAATCTTAGAAGGTCTTATTAATAAAATCAAACCTGGGCCAGGTATTGGGGTAAATGCTGGAAGGTCAGAGAAATAGAACAAGCCACAGCTATCTCACCTCGCTGGATCCTCAGCTGGTCTTGCTTCCTCAGACTGGAAGCCTCTATGTCCTCATATCCAAATGACTCTCAGCTGAACTGCTGCTAGAAGCCTGAATGCTTAACCAGGCCAAATGCCTCTCCAGGGCAAATGCCTCTAGTTTCTGGTCCTCACGCCTTCTATACCTTTCTGCTTTCTACCACCACTCCCTGGGATTAAAGGCTTGCTTTCTGGGATTAAAGGCGTGGGTCACCATGCTTGGGTGTATCCTTGAACACATGAATTTCTGCCTCTGGAATGCCAGGATTAAAGGCGTATGCCTAACCTCTATGTTTAATATTGTGGCTGTTCTGTCTCTGACCCCAGATGAGTTTATTAAGGTACACAATATTTTGGGGAACACAATACCATCACATCTGTTAGTACAGATAATAATCTATTTAAGGATAAAGGACTGGGGAGATAACTTAGTGAGTAAATAAAACCCTTGTTATACACAAGTGGGAGCTTGGGTTCACATCCCACGTGCCCATGTAAAGCTGATGTATTAACTCAATTTTTAATCCCAGTGCTAATGCATCAAGATGGGAGAGAGACAGGAAAATGTCCAGATATTCAGGAGCACTATCTGATAGACACAGCAGCAAACACAACACCCTGTCTCAAACAAGGTTGGAGGCTACAAATGACAACTGAGGCTGTCCACTGACCTCCATGTGGAGACAGGCATGTGTTCACTTGCACTCACACACATGAACACACACACACACACACACACAAATTCATACAGAGTGCACAAAAGACAAATGAGTATAATGATTCTCTTGAAGGGAAGGAAAATGTGCAGCGTTAACAAATGACAATAAACGTCAATGGGTGTGGTTTCATGCCTCTATTAAAGAAGGTCTGTACAAGGTGCCAAATTTCATTCAAAAGACTAGAGAGATCCATCAGGACAGTCAGGTCAGAGAAACGTGCACTGTTCTGCAAGGAGACTATACTTTCCTTGTCCTCCTCTTTCCTATTCTTCCTTCCCCTCTCCTCCTCTCCCCTCCCTTTTCTTGCCTTCCCTACTTTTCCCTTATTTTCTCCCCTCTCCATGCTTTTCTTTCCTTTCCCATTTTCTGGTTAATATTCATTGTCAACTTACCTGGATTTAAGATCACCCAAAAGATTTACATCTGGTTTTTCTGTGTGTGAGTGTTTCCAAAGAGATATACTTAGGGAAGATGCACTGAACATAGGTGGCACCTTCTGCTGGGATGGGGTATTATATTGAATCAAAATGGAAAAAGAGAAATATATAATAGGGAACAACCCCCTTTCTATGGTCCCTGATCTTCCCAGATGTGAGAGTCAGCTTCACATTACTATACATGGGAACAGGTCCCACCCCCTTCCTTTCATCCCATAATTCACTGTACCCTGAACCACGAATGAAAACAAACCCTTCCTCTCTCTAGTTATTTCTCAGTCACTTCCCAAATTCACTTTGTTTTAGTCTTGATGAACAGATCGATTGATACTAAAGATAAGATTCACTGTGATATTTCTATCAAACAGGTAACATTTTTTAATCAAATACTGCATCTAGTTAATGTGTCTCTTGGCCTAGCTCTTTTTACTCTGTATTAAACATTAGCTGGCATTCAACATTAAAATACACATTTTTCTTTGTCTTGTGTTAATTTCTGTGTCTATAGTACATTTCACTAAAATTAATGTCCTCCATGTCCATCCATGTTTTCTTTAATTTAAAAAATCATATATAACTGGGTGGAGGTCATTTATGCCTTTAATCCCATGATTCAGGCAGGCAGATCTTTGTGAGTTTGAGGCTAGTCTATTCTACAGAGTTGGTTCCAGGACAGCCAGGACTCACACAGAGAAACCCTGTCAAAAAAAAAGAAAAAAATCATTAATTTATTTTATGTAACTTAGTGTTTTTGTCTATGTACCTGGTGTCCACAGAGGTCAGAAGAGAGCATCAGAAACCTTGGAACTGGAGTTACAGACAGTTATGAAACACTATGTGGTGCAAGAAATCACACTCAGATTCTCTGAAGAGTTTCTGTTGCTCTTAACTGTCAAACCATCTCTCCAGCCTCTCCATCTTTTTTTTTAATATAAGAAAACTTTTTGTGGCTCTATAATGCTCAATATGTATGCAAACCATATTTCATTATTTATCTAACAGTAAGTATTTCTGTAGATTCTGTATCTTAGTTATATTGAATAATGAAACACTGAGCATGCTCAGACAAGTATCTCTGTGATGTGTCAATGATGAATCTGCTGAGATAACATTTGTGCTCCTGTGGTTACTAGGCATTTTGTTAGTTTCCTATTGCTGTAATAAGACATCATGACAAAGGCAACTTATAGAAGAGTTTAATGGAAGCTTGTAGTTTCAGAGGGGGAGCCCATGCTCATCATGAAATTGAGCATGGCTACAGGCAGGTAGGCAGACAGGCATAGCACTGGTGTAGTAGCTGAGAAAATACATCCTGATCCACAAGCACACAGTGGTGGGAGTAAGACACTGGGAATGGTAGTGCCTTTTGAAATCTCACAGCCCTCCCTTCTGAGACACACCTCCTTCAACAAGGCCATATCTCTTAAACTTTCCCAAATATTTCTATCAACTTGGGCCCAAGAATTCAAATATTTGAACCTGTGGGGGCCATTCTTATTTAAACCACCACACTGGTTAGTCTATCTGAACCTTGATCTATTCATCACAAAAATGTAATTGAATGAGAATCAGAATGATATCCATGAGACTATTCTTCTTTATTATAATTCTACTATCATAGTTACATTTAATTAATGTCAAGTTTCAAGAACCAACTACATAAAAATGATCAGTCAGAAACTCATATGTTTAGATGTCACGTTTCAGTATAAATGATCCATATTTATCCTTATAATGTCAGTAGATTTTCTGCGGCATCTAAATGGCCTGTCATTGTTATATTTAAATGGAGTTAAAAAACATAAGTTCAAATATCCACTTCTAGGATATGTGACCTGGACAAGGCATTTAATATCTCTTTGTTTCAGAGTTCTTCTCTGTAAAACAAAGATAATATCAATCTCATCACAAAGATTAAATGATGACATGTTTGATAATACCTAGGAAAATGTGAGAGACCACAATAAACCTACTGTCATGTAAGATAAAGTTTGTTAAATACTGCAGATGTGGGAGTGGTGTGGGATTCTAAAGTCAGATACTAGATTGTGTTTTCTAAGCTTTAGACCTTAACAAAGTACTGTTATCCCAACATGATCTAGAATTTTAATTTCTGAGGAGTGAATTTCTCTCTAAATGTCTATTTCTTATAGGAGGAAGCTGGAAGTCAGCAGAACTGACTCACTGAGAATGCTCACAACCTGAGTTCCTGCTTCTTAACCAAGGACAATCATCACACCAATGTGGCCACACATCGACTAGGTTCATGTCACCATTCTTCTATGTGAATTGATCTTTTGAAAATAATTTTGCTATGATTGTTAATGCATAATAATTGTACCTGCATTTCACTGGGAAATTATTCCTCTTCCTTTTAATTTTCTATACAATGGAGAATCCTAATATTTCTCTTGCTACATCTCAGTTAATTACCATAATATGTTTTCTTTGAATTCCATCTACATTCTTGCAAACAATAGGCTTTTATTCTATTTAAAAATAGAAAAATAATTCATGGGTGATATAAACCACATTCTCTTTATCCATTGAGGCACACTGAGGCTGACTCTACAACTTGACTATTGTGAATAGCACCATAGTAAATATGACTGTGCTGTTGTGGGACACAGTCCTCTGAGAAAAACAGCTCTCATCTTCATATGATCAGCCATGACTGCTTTCAAGCTTGTTGATTCTCACAGAGGATGAATGGAGAGTGTCAATGGACTCTCACCTGAGAAACAAGCCATAATTCCCAAGAATTTGTTTGCAATTCTTACCTAATACTCTGGCCTTGGTGTCTCCAGATGTGAGAGTAGATAGTCTGCATCAAAGTTAATTGAGAGAGACTCATTGATGCAAGTATGGGGAAGCAACCATCCATCCTTTGTAAAGTCTCTTCAGTGCTACTGTTCTGAGGTCACCTACATTTTTGTAAGCAACCTTCACGCAATAAACTCTTTGGTTCCCATGGTGAACTTGAGTGAAGTCTTACTTTGGTTTGTTATTGCTACCTTGTGAGGAGGGGTAGACTTTTCTGTCTCTAAAGAGAAGGAAATCACTTGCAGTATAATAAGGTAACCACATTCTCACCTTGTAGAGATTATATGCACCTCCGAGTAACTGAATGAATTCATATCCCCGCTAAAACTGATAATTGTGTGTTCCCTCCATATCTTTGCCAGAATTTTGTGTTAGCAGTCCTTACTGAGCCATATCTGATGAGGGCTCAAAGCCACACTAATTTTTGGGTATGAAGATAACAGTTTAACAAGAACATTATTACTATGTTCATTTAACAAAGTGATGTTATTGCATTCTCCCCTAGGACCTAGAACCTAGCCAGCTACATGTTTTTGGGACATTTAATGACACCAGACATAATTTACCTCTTGGAGAATGGGCTTCAAATACAATCAGAAGTGGTTAGTTACTCCTATAGCATTTGGATACCAGAGAGCATATCTTCCCAGGCTAGTCATTATTTTAACTCAAAGGGTTCAAAGACAGGTAAATGTTATGTGACACTGTTCCCAGGGAGACATGAATAAATGTCTACTCACTCCAGATAGATAACTCACAGCAGACCAAAATAAAACCACCAAAAATGTAAGTTGTTGAAATAATGAGTTCTACTGAAGTCACTGACAGGAACGGTTAATTACAGGAGAAGATAGGACTTATGGTGGTTTGAATGAGAATGGCCTCCATAGACTCATATGTCTGAATGCTCCTTCTGCAATTGGTGAAATTATTGGGTTTAAGTGGTTTGGTGGAGATTTGTTACTAGGGCTGGTTTTTGCATTTTCAAAAGACCATACCATTCACATTGTTTCTCTGTCTTAATCTTTCTGTCTCCTTCACCTGTGGATCAGATGAAAGGTCACAGTTACGGCTCCAGAACTGTGCCAGCTGTAATGCTGCAATGCTCCCTGCCATGAAGTTCACTGACTCTACTACCCTCCTGAACCATATGCTCAAATTTAAATTCATTAATTTATAACTTCCCTTGGAAATGGTCTTTTGTCACAGCACTAAAAAAGTGACTAAGACATGACTCAAAAAGCTCCATTATAGTGGTATTCTATTTGTACTGAAATGTGATTTTATTTGTATGTTCATAAATAAAGTTGCCTAGGGGTCAGAGCTATTAGCAAATCATAGGGAAAGCCAGGGTGGTGGTGGTGCATGCCTTTAATCCCAGCACTTGGTAAACAGAACTAGGTAGATCTCTGTGTGTTCAAGGATACAGCCAGCATTGGAGACACACGCCTTTGATCTCAATACCAACCATAGAAGACCTGGAGGTCTGTACACAGGCAGTGACGAGGCAGTCACGTAGTTGGGTTTACGACCAATGAGAAGGCAGAACAGAACTCTATTTAAGGACGAACGCACAGGAAGTAGTTCCTTTTCGGAGAGGTCTCTGGGCGGAAGAAGCTAGCCAGCAGCACACGGGTAAGCTCCTAGCTCTGACCTCTTGGGCTTTTATCTTTACCTTGGCTCTGTGTTCTTATTTAATAAGACGATTGGTTACATCTACACTCCATAATTATAAGCCCGTGTCAAATAGGGGTGGTCACTCATACAACCTGGAAACTTGAAGCACAACTTGCAGGCAAGCTCCCAGGTTGCGTAATGTCTCAGGAATCTTGGCTTATCTCTTCTTCTTAAAGGCAACTTTCTCTTCTTTTACAGTATCTCTCAATTGTCCTTCCTGCTTGTATGTACTTAGAGATGGAGGGTTCTAGTCTATCTGTTTCAGGGATTTCCTGTAGCATTTGAGTACTTTACTTCCAGAACTTAAGATATTTCTTGTGGGATGGAATGTTTCACCTCTTTTAGAACAACCTGTGCCTTAAGGAGCTTCCCTCTATGTTAAGAGTTTTCATCATGGAAGAATCTGCCACACAACAGTAAGACAGCTGAAAATGTTTCTTCCCAGTATTTTGTGTAGAAAACTTAACAATCTGTGTTAACTAGTTAGTAGGGAGGAAGTTTCCTAGTCAGTATCTATTTTTTTCTCCATGTCTTATGATTCAAGTATATGGTGTCCTCAACATTAGGGTCTTGCTATCAAGTTCTGGAAAGTGAGCAAGAGCATATGGCATAATCTGTAATGGCTTGGATGATCTATGAAACCACACAGATCAACATCTTCAAATAACATAACCCATTCCTGTCAATGGGCTTTTTAGATAGCCTGTAGTGAATTTGTGAGGTGTTGCCCCTCTATACAGGGTTAATGTGATCGTTCCACTGAAACTCCCCAAATCTGTAAATTACAGTTTATGAAACTTCTACAGGAGTAAGTTTCCTTATGAATTGTCAAAAGAATTTAGTATTAGTTATCTCTCTCAATTCTCCCTCTTTTACTCTGCCTACCAATTCATCACCCTATTCAGTTCTTCTTGTTCCATTAGTTCCTTTTCCACGTTCACAACATCTGTATTCTATTATCTATTTGTTGAAACTCCCCTACATATGAACTTGTTCTAGTTTCTTCACTTCTATGGATACTCCATTTTAAAAACATATCTAAAGTTTCAAAGGTGGTATCTACATATAAGAGAAAATCTGTGACATTTGTCTTTTTGGATCTGCATTACCTCATTCAAAATGATTATGTCCAGTTCCATCCATTTACCTGAGAATGTCATAATTACATTCTTCACAGCAGAATATTACTTACTTTATTTGTGTATCTGTATAAAGTTTTCATTATCCACTCATTGATGAATGAATATGAAAGCTAATTCCTTTGCCTGAATATTGTAAGTAAAACATCAATGAATATGGATTAGCATACATACTTGTAGGATATAGATTCCAATGGATTGGTTTGATCTTAGTGGGATAGCTGTTCTGTTTGTTTTGTTTTCAATTTGACACAAACCTACATTTTTCCGGGAAGAAGAAATCTTAATTAAGAAGATGAGTCCACAAGATTGCACAGTATACAAGCCTGTTGTGCATAATCTTGATTAATGATTGATAATGTAGGAAATAGTTAACTGTTTAGAGTGGTGCCACATCTGGGCAGGTAGTCCTAGGCTGTATAAGAAAACATGCTGGGCAAACCATGGGGAGCAAGCCTGTAAGCAGCATCAGCGTTCCTTCACAGCTTCTTTATCAGGTCTTGCCTCTATGTTCCTGCTTTGGATTCCTGCCCAGAATTCCCTCAGTGATTGCAACCTCAGAGCTATAACCTGAAATGAACCCTTTCATCCATTAGTTGCTGTTTTGATGTATTATCACAGTCATTAAAAACCCCAACCAATGCAATCACCATTTTCACAAAGAGTGAGAGAGGTCCCCCCATCTTCTGATATGTTTTTCAATTTCTTCCTTCAGTATCCTTAAGCTTTCAGTGTAGAATTGTTTCTCCCTCATTGTTCAATTTATTCTAAGATTTTAAAAAGTTGCTGTGAATAGTTATGTCACCCAGATTCTTTCTTTGTATCTTTATTGTTGATGTATAAAAAGATTTTTGTGTTAATTTGTGTTGTGTTAGTTTTCTGGGTGCATTTATCATTTGTGGAAGTTTTCCCATGGGTTTGTTAGGGTTTTTTCCATGCATATTATCATATCATCTGTAAGTAAAGATATTTTGACTTCTTCCTTTCCTACCACTATCCCCTTTATCTACTTCTGTTGCATTATTTCTCTAGATAAGACTTCAAACAATATGGGACAGAAATGAGGAGAGTGGATATATTAGTCTTGTTCCAGACTTAAGAGGAAAAACTATGAGTCTATTTACTGTGGGATATTAGCCATGGGCTTGTTCGTTTCCTTTTTTATGTTGAGATATTTCTCCCATTTGCATAGCTTCTCCAAGAGTTTATCACAAATAAATATTGGACTTTGTCCAAGATCTTTTCTTTTTTTAATTAAGAAATTTTGCCGGGCAGTGGTGGCACACACCTTTAATCCCGGCACTCGGGAGGCAGAGGCAGGTGGATGTCTGTGAGTTCGAGGCCAGCCTGGTCTCCAAAGCGAGTTCCAGGAAAGGCGCAAAGCTACAC
>CABHPQ010000098.1:0-32255 GCA_902168405.1 Peromyscus aztecus
GCTATTATTTGAGAACCATAGACTAATATTAAACAGTAGCCCCATCTTCTGATTTGACAATTACTGAACTTTTATTACCATTCAGTTTGGGAATAGTTTAATTTCAAACCTCACTTCTGTATATTCACAGAGCATTCATTAGCTTCATTAGCATTTATTAAAGAGTTTTGCATATGAGATACTGTGCTGAATTCTAGGACCCCCAAGGTATTTAATTCTTGTGTAACTTTACATGAGACATTAATTTCCTTAAGCCATATGGTCTCATTTGCAAAATGGGGCCAATGATATTTACTCATTAAAATCATCACAAGGATTAAATGAAGTAAATATACATCATGCCCAAACATATGTAAATATGAAAATGACTATATGAATTTCTTAAACAAAAACAACCATCAAATCATAAACTGTTAGTAAATTATCTCAAATTAATTCAACCCAAGTGCTATTTTTGACATTCAAAATCTACTGTAGCAATAAAACTACATGAAACTTTCCATTTTTATAATATTCATTTTCTCTGACATAATATATTGCTGTTTCTAATGATATCAGCTTATGTTCATTTCCACTGAGTATATAATTAAATCATGGCTTATTTCTTTTCATGATTTTGACTGCAAATTGTACCTTTATTATCTTTCTAAATTTTCACTTTAGAGGAAAAAGAATATTTGGTTAGAAAATATGGCACAGTTTATCAGCAGTGTGCCAGAAGCTGTAATGTTGAGCCCTCTGTTTCTTCCGTCTAGGCAACAGACCCAGATGCTGGGATAAACGGCCAAGTGCACTACAGTCTGGGGAACTTCAACAACCTCTTCCGCATCACGTCCAATGGGAGCATTTACACAGCTGTGAAGCTGAACAGGGAAGTTAGGGACCACTATGAACTGGTTGTCGTGGCAACGGATGGAGCCGTGCACCCCCGGCATTCAACTCTGACACTGTACATCAAGGTGTTGGACATTGACGATAACAGTCCTGTTTTTACCAATTCAACGTACACAGTTGTTGTTGAGGAGAATCTGCCAGCTGGGACCACCTTCCTTCAAATAGAGGTGTGTGGACAAGCATTCATTCCAGGAAATCTGTATTATAAGATTAGCTGTGAGGATAAGACATTGAAGTTTAACTACAAACATAGGATGAGCTCAGAATAACTTAGAGTCAGATAAGCCATGGATAAAGCTTATTATGCCTCAAAAATTTCATATTGTGTTTTATGTGAAAACACATCCTCTGGGAGAAGCTACAAAATTAAAAGGAGAAGGTTTGCAAACATAAGAAATATATTACATTTTATGTGTTTCAGCATGTATAAAAATAATGATAGATGGTTTTGTCACATTGACTACATGAAGAATTTTATAAGTGTTTTCACATTTACCAAAGGGGTCATACAAATATCAAACAGACATTAGTATACACACATGAATGTACACAAACACACACACAGATATATGCATGTGTTCAGATATATGCATATATAACATGTATATATTCACGTATACACATATACACGTGAACTAATATAATTTCCCCATATACTTTATATGTATGTATAAAATACTGTTTATTCTGTAGTAATTTTTTCACTCACTTTTACAACTTCTTAAATGAATTTCCATGTGCAAATCTGTTTGCTCAACTGTAGTATTAGAAGCTCCTGACATTTTAAGACAATAGCTCAGGTTAACCCATAAATTTCTTTTTTTTGTACTAGCCCATTTATCTCTTACACAGGGGGTCTGTGAAACACATCATGACAAAAGAAAAAGACTGCTTATATTTCATCTTCAAAGCACAGCTTGAATTTTTCTATGAAGACTTTCTTGATATACCTGAACAAATACTTAGGTTACAGACATTAATAATCAAATAACAATGTGTTCTAACAAGAGAGAATCATCTGTCCATTTGTTCATCCATCTACCTCTTCAACACTCATGCATCATAAGCACCCAAATGTCTTCTGCTATATTTTTAATAATTTTTTTGATATTATAATTATCATTTCCCCTTCCTTTTCCTTCTTCTTATCATCCCCAAGACTCTTCCTTGCTCTTTTTCAAATTCATGTCCTCTTTTCTCATTAATTCTTGTTCCATACATATACATGTATGAGTGTATATACATTTTCGGTGATGCAGAAGTGATCGAGATGGATTCACAGCCTCTAATGAATTCTTAATCACCTTTAAACAACTCTCAACATTGGTAGTCAGAAGCAAGTTCCTAGGAATCTGAGCTATATCTTCTGTTCAACCTTGGGTGGTTCTTTTCAATAGAAAAAGCTACTTTGCAACTGTGGGCTCAGAAGCGAGTCAGTTACCAGATAAAGCGAGAAACAGAAAGGATTATTCAAGGCCGTGTGAAAATAAAACACTCAAAATGTCAAGGGAGAGGCTAATTGATGTTCAAGGTTCTAAGGAGCCAGAAGGCATTGTGTTCTGTCACTGCGTTCAGAGGATTAGATTGCTGTCATTTGAATGTTGAATGTCCCTTGAGGCCCATATTGCTCAAGGCTTGATCCTCAGCCTGTGGAATTATTAGAGGTTGGGACACAGGTAGCATGCCCTTGAAGAAGATATTGAGTCTCCTACCCCTTCCTGTTTCTCTCCACTTCTTGGGTTTCAGGACACAGACAAGGCTTCTCTGGTCCTTGTTTACCACCCTGATGTCCTGGCCTCCCATATGTCCACACAGAGCTATGTGATCAGGAGCTGAAACCCCACTTTCTAAGTTTCTCAGTAAAGCAATTTTGTGACAATGCCAGAAAGGTGACTAATAGTGTTGGTCAGAGAGAGAGTGGAAACAGGCAAATTTTCAACAGCAGAATGATGTGACATCTGTGCTTTGACTGGTTCCCTCTACCGTGATATCATCAGCAGATAAGAGGAGAACAGACTGACACGTAGGTACTCATTCAACAGACCCAAGGTTCTGCAGTTCTACTCTTGCCATTCTGTGACCTCCACCAAGGTGCTCTTCCCACTCTGTCCCACTGAATGGAATAGCCCTTTTACCTCCACAGAAAACCATCTGTTCAGCTGGACTCCAATTCAGAACCCCTTTGGATAAAACATTCTCTTTCCCTGTCTATTTGGGTATTTTTGCCTTCTTCTCTTTCGGGGTATGATGTGGAGAGCAAGATTTACACATCCATTCATTTTATTCTCTTTACTTCACCTTCTGCACAATGAGCGCCAAGCAGAAACTAGTAGAGACAGGAAAGTGCAAGCGAGTGGCCTTTGTGGATGAATACATTACCCCATCCTTCCAAGGCAGCCTTCTGAGAAGGCACTGTTTCCATATCTACTTAGAAGACTTTAGAACCTGTTTATGTAAATCACTCCGCAAGTATTTTTAATTCAAAAAGTATTTTATGTTCATTAGCTTATGCTCTTCCTTTCTCCTTCTCTCCATTTTCCATTTCCGGAAAAATGAGTTACGTGTCTTCTTCTTATCATAAAACCCACGCTGTTCCAGGCACTGATGCATTTCCATCAGCCAGGCCTCACTCCTCTTGTGGGAAACCTTCTGATGATGTAACCATTCTTCTCTCTGACTTGTCATAGGCCAAGGATGTTGACCTTGGAGCAAATGTGTCATATCGGATCAGAAGCCCTGAAGTGAAGCACCTTTTTGCACTGCATCCATTTACTGGAGAACTGTCCCTTTTGAGGAGTTTGGATTATGAGGCCTTTCCCGACCAGGAAGCAAGCATCACCTTCTTGGTGGAGGCCTTTGATATTTATGGGACAATGCCACCTGGTATAGCAACGGTCACAGTAATTGTGAAGGTAAGGAACCTGGAATGACTGCCCTCCTGTCTCTATATGCCACATCTGTTTCTTCAACTCACAGTGTATTTTTTGGGAAAAAAAAGTCGTAGGAACTCAATGGTATAAACCAATGATAAAGATTATTAATATGAAGTTCTTATGAAGACTTGCAAAATAACCCTACAAGAAGGATTTTAAAGAGGTATTAAACAAGTCTTTGAAGACTGGCTGTGAGTCTGCCATATACTGTGACTGGTCAAACCAGATCTTCATTTTGATACAGTATGGCCCACAGTCCATAGCAAAGTGGATATTAACAAACTTTTCAGGAAGAAGAGAAAGGGGGAGAGAGAGGAGAGAGGTACAGAGTATAGATGAATAAGAGTTCTCAGAATGAACTAGTTCAGTTTGTTGTTTTAAGACTCTAAGATAAAAAGGGCTGAAGAGACAGGTGGGTTTATTGTTCAATTCCGCATTATTCTTCCATTTCTCTGACACGGGGGACTTGGCTTACCTCTCTTGTGGCTAAGAATTTGTCGTGACTGCCAGGTATAGTGATCAACACAACTATGGTCCTATCAAACAGGAGTGTAGGGGGTCAGAAGAAGTCCAATTGGGACCAAATGTATCAAATCGACTGGAACACAGTCTGCTTTGATTATACTCTTGGAAAAAGTTGGTAGAAACAAACGGGGACAAATACTTCACTTAAAACACAGAATCAAAATAGGTTTTTAATTAATCACCCTGTTCCCTATCTAGACTCCAGCCTCCTCAGTAATTCTTTCTTGTCCCAGGCTGCTCTTTATTGTAACACAAGGTTTCATGAGGCCTCACAGCAGCATCTTTGAGGGATCCATTCACTGTGGTTCATTCTTTCCTCAGCATTTAAAGGATGTTGGACTAATTCTGTGCCTCAGTCCTTCATTTTATTCAAAGAAGTCAAGTATTCCAGTGGATAAATCTGCCTGACCCATGTCATTTCTTATTTATTATACATTTGAAACAAAACTTCTTCAATGTTTAATTACATACGTGCTCAATGTCAGTTTTTAATTCTTTTCTAACTTATATAAGCATACTAAAATTTCAGGCAATATTTCTAATGGCAGGTGGTTGCTTTATCTTTCTGGTAACCCTAGGTGAGATGTGCAAATTGAAACTTTAAAACTCTCTCAGACACCATTGAAGTCAACAACTGGAGTACAGGTCACATTTCTCCACAAATGCAGCTTCCCCAAGCTTACAAAGTTTCAACTGTTTGTCTGCTTCTAGCAATGTGACAAGCTGTTCTGCTGATAACATAATTGCATGGTATTTGAGGAAGAGACATTTGTTCCCTGAACACTCACCACAGGGAAAGCATCTTAAAGACCCTCTTTTTGAAAAGTATGAACAGAGCCATGGTTTCTTTTGTAAAGAAGAAGAAAAAGATGAAATGATAAAGTATTTAGTGATATTAGTATTGAGCTCATCTAGTATTTTAAACCTTGGTGAATGGGTAAATCAACAAATACTCAGAAGAACGTATGTCTGCATAATGAACAAAATAGAAGTTTACCACAAATTCTGTAAAAGACTTTTCCAGTGTCAAGTTCCAATGGTCTAAAAGAAAATCATATAAACAACCTATATTTTGTTGTAGATTTAGAGGGCACTGGTAAACAAACTGTTATTGTATAAAAACAAAATAATAAATCACATACTATGGGGAAATACCTAATATCAAATAAAGGTCTAAACAATGTAAATGATAAGATCCCATATGATGCCTTGCCTCCCAAACTAAGTTATAATACAAACCAGTTCTTGAAATCTAAGATATGATATAATTGCAGAACTAGAAAGGGTACCAATCAGAAAGGCTGAGCTTGTTCATAGGCAAATGACACCTTCAAGGGACGAGTGATGTCAGATGAGTAGCAGGGTTCCTTCATTGGTTATGATTCTATCAGAATGGCTCCAGAGGAGCAAGTGGATGGGGGAATTCTGTGAAGAGAAGTGACTGAATTCACCCTAGCTGTGCTTGCCTGTCCCAGAGTGACTGTGTGGGGCAGGAAGGACTGGACAGAGGCTCAAGAATAAAATATTGCCCACAGAGGATCAGGTTGTGGCAAACAGTGGGTCCTAGAAGGACCTCATGTTTTATTCTTTCAAAGGACTCTCCTCCAGAACAAAATGTTGCTATGCAACAGAATATAAACTAGATGTTAGCTCCTCTAGAAAGAACCAATATACAGGACCCCAGCAATGCTAACAAAGCCACAACACCTGAGGGCCACCGAGTAGGGTCCTGGCTTTGATTGGGACATGGTACCAATCAAAGGAAGTGGCCTGGGCACAAGAGTTGGAAACTCTACACATTCCAAGACTAGGGACAGCTGTCATCTTCCTGTCTAAACAGAAGCATTTGAACAAAAAAGATAACTGTAGGAAACCAGCTGTTGGAATAATGATTGCTACTCTTCCAATTTACTGGATGCATGGAGCTGGAGAGATTATTCTGTGATTAAGAACATATTTTTTTTTGATCTTCCAGAGGACCTGCATTTAATTCCCAATCCACAGGGCAGCTCATACCACACCTGTAACTCCAGTTTCAGGAGATCTGATGGTTCTTGCATCTGCAGGCATCTGACATTCAAGTAGTGCACAGAAACACATGCAGGCAAAACACCTGTATAAAGTAAAATTTTAAAATTAAAAAAGACACTGAGCTCTTCCATAGGGTTATTTATCTTGACAAAATAGAAATAATGGCTTTGTACGGTGGCCTTCAAATATCTCTGCTCTTCTCTTTTGCTGGTCAGCATCTTATTAATGTGTTCCTTCTAAGGTATTGGCCACCAAATTTCAGAAGCTAAACACCTGGGGAGACATGATTACAGCTGATACAGAGATCAGGGATCTCTTCATATTCTACCAGTGTAGAATGTGAGGGCTAAAATGTAACCTGTTTCCTCTAGACTAGAGGAAGCCAATAGAAATCTACACACAGGTTGAATTTGTCCCCAGAACTGTAACAATTACATGAGTCTCTTAGAACTACATCAGTAAAGCATGATGGTTTCTGGAAGTCCTAAGTAAGTGTCTTATTCACGTATGTAATGCAGCTCTTTAACCTTCGCTGATTAGCTCTCACACCCCCAATTGAAAAAAAATGTCTTGTCACAGTTTACAAACTGTAGCCCCCTTCCAGGGGGAGCGAAGGAAGCTGCTAAGATCTCATTCTTTTTTTTTTTTTTTTCCAGACAGGGTTTCTCTGTGTAGCTTTGCGCCTTTCCTGGAACTCACTTGGTAGCCCAGGCTGGCCTCGAACTCACAGAGATCCGCCTGGCTCTGCCTCCCGAGTGCTGGGATTAAAGGCGTGTGCCACCACCGCCCGGCTAAGATCTCATTCTCGCTAAGCCCTGTCACCAGTTACCACAGGTTCTGTTGTCTCAGCTACATCCTGTTCTCAGCTGCTGTCCCTGCCCTGAGGAGCTACCTGCTAAGCGCTGTGTGGTGCTTGTCATGTCAGGTATCTTAGTATATCCTCAGAAAGTTTTGATTAAAGTTATTCAGTTTTCCAAACAATGGTAATTTACATCTTCAATATCTCAGACTTGTCTCTCGGGAATCTGTTATAGTGTACTAATTCTTGGAGATAGTACACACACACACACACACACACACACACACACACACACACACACATATACACACACACCATAGACAAATAACTTTGGGAAACACTAGATTACATAAAAGCAAATGCAATTTCTATACAGCAGGACTTCGTATAATGCTACTATAGACTGTGAATCTCAAAAAAATAAAATGATATTTTTGATACTGATAAAGAATATTTGGTCCTGTTTGTGAAGCTTCTTCTGGAACTAATGTTCCCAAGAATGATATTTGAGGAAACTGTCTTAGGTTTTAGAGAAAACAACTATTTGGATGGTTGAATATTGAATGGGTTGTTGTATTTAATGTAGATACAACTTCTACCCCTTTTCTGTCTTATCCATAACAAAAATTTTCATAAAAAACTTTAAAACTATGCAATGCAAAATCTGTAAGTTCTCAAGACAAATGAGTTATATTGAATACTTGGAGGATTGTTTAAAACGAGTTTCAGAAAGAGATACTTTAAATGTTATCTGAGGGTTTTCTTTGTTTTGTTTTGTTTTTAATGAAAATTCCATTCAGGTCTTCTTCCCTAAAGTGTTCTGGTGAGTTTTGTGGTACCATTTGTTGTTGCCCCCAGCTATCGGGATAATGGTTCAGGGTCTGTCTGACTCATCAGATTTCAGTTGTGCCTTTATCTTTTACTAGCTGGATAACAGTGAGCAATTTAAGGTCTCCAAACTTCAGATCTTTATATTTAAATCATAATAATGAGTGTAAGCCTGTAATATCATGGTTGGAGCTTCAATGTCCCTCAAAAGCTCTTCAGTGGGCAGTGCAGCAGCATTGGGGACGGGGATCTCGCTGATTGGCTCTCCAGAGCTCTAACCTCATAAAGGGATTAACCTATTGATAGATCATGGAGGACAGGGCTAGGGGAGGGTCTTTGATATTAAAGGTGCTCTTTCTCTTTGCTTTCTGGCCACCATGAAGTATGAAACTTTGGTCTACAATGCTCTTCAAATATGGAACTGTAACTCAAAAAAAAATCATTCATTTTTAAAATTAATTTTCTCAGATATTTTGCCTCAGCAAGAAGTTTACAAACTCGGAAATTCTCTCTCTCTCTCTCTCTCTCTCTCTCTCTCTCTCTCTCTCTCTCTCTCTCTAACAAATCTAGGTATCTTAACTAGGGTTACTATTGCTGTGATGAAGCATCATGACTAAAAACAAGCTGAGTAAGAAAGGATTTATTCAGCTTACACTTCCACATTGCAATCTACTATCAAAGGAAGTCAGGACAGGAACTTGGAGGCAGCAGCTGATGCAGAGGGCATGGAGGAGGAGCATTGGTTGCTGGCTTGTTCAGTACACAAGACTGACTATCTCAGCTGGTCTTCAATATATGCTGGAATCCCCCTCCCCCCCTCCAAAACAAACCCCAGGCTCTATGCCAGTGAAAGAATGTGCTTGCAAGTGAGGGCAGGAAGAAACAGGCAAACAGTGTGACCCAGCTTAAAGGCCTGTGTTTTCCCACCTCAAAGATCAAGATTAGAAGTGTGTCTACCTACTTTAAATTAAGTCAAAATCCCTCACAGGTCTACCCTCCATCTTTGGGTTTCAGTTAATTCCAGATGTAGTCATGTTGACATCCAAGATTAGTGTGATGACAGTCAACAACTAAGAAGGAACACTCAAGTGAAGATTTTAGTTTTCTAATACTATGTAAATATTAGAGAAATTGATTTCTATTTAAGAAAGCCCCAGTGCAAAAAGAGGAAGATATGCTGTTTGTCTCAAGGCATGCATATTTTGACTGCACACTCAGGAGTGCAGGGATGAGAAGTGTCAGAAAACATAACACAAGAATGCAGCAGGAAAAAAAGAACAGAAGAGAGATCCACCCTACAGGAAACAACGGTGTGACAGCTCAGACATGGGGTTGGGTAGCCAGGAACAGACTTAATTGGCACAGATAGTAGAACCAACTGTACTTGACTGAGAAGAGGTGGAGGAGGGCATGGTGGCCAGACAGTGGCACAGGACAGTGCCAGACGCAATGGCGGAAGCATGAAGTCTGCTCCATCCGTGGTGCCCACCACTGTGTCTTCTTGAGGGGCATCAGAACTGAAGGAGATTTAGACCATAATTGATTCATATTACTGAAATCATGACATTTTTGTCGTTTCTTTATACTTAGTTTTTGTGTTTTCTTTTTCAATTTGTTATTCATTTATAAACTGGCCAGCTAGCTAATAGCATCCTGGAATAATGTTCAAATTATTCTCCAAATCTACTCTTTGGTCTGAAAAAAAGAAACACAAAAACGGTTTGCATGATTATTTAAGACCTTAATTTTGAAAATGAATGCATGATACTCATGTTTTCTTCCAGCTAGCTAACAATATCTTGAGGTCAAGTTTTATTTGCAGGATGCATGGATTTAAATTACAAGCTTTACTGGTTTAAAAAAAAAAAATCCAACATAGTGAGAGATCCCTGATGTTGTTTTAGTTGAAAACCATGGTAATATTTAGAATGCTCTATTGAAACACAAAAACTAATTTTTGTTCAGATCAACAAATATAACCACAGGAAGCAAACTATAATGGGTTTTAACGATAAAATTAACTATAGGGCAGAGGAAGAAATCTTTCCTCTTGCCAATACTGCCCTCTAGTGGGAAAGTTGAGCTTTTAAATTTACAGCATAATAGAATACACACAGAAGCAGAGTTAGTTATGTGCGGTTTTTCTTTGACGTCCCTGAAGCATAAAAATAATGAACTATTGATTATGCATGTTGGCATTGCATTTCAATAAACTGCCTCATCTGAAACAGCGCATTGTGGGAGAATGATGGGCAATCTGCCACATATCTCGGCCACAATAGAGATTATAAAACGAAAACATGTACAGTAGGCCATCAAAAGAAATACTGCTACATTATAACTATATTGATTTATTCTTCATGCTGTCAATGGCAAGCAAAAATAATGAGGATGATACGCAATCTTGTAATGGCCTTCTGTTATTATAGCCTTAGGGGTGTGTGTAATCGGTTTATGAGGACAGATATCCAAACACCCATGGTGAACTCATAAAGGAGAATCTGGTAAATACCTTCCCAGCAGAAAAGAATAAAAGGTCTTTTCTCTCAATACCACCCAAGAACTGAATAAATACAACTAGAAGAATACACACTTATATCCTATCCCAAAGAGGGAATTTTTACAAAACTTTGTGTTTCCTTGGGCCAGAGGGGCATGGATAGCTACAGAAGAAAATACATAGGGACACATTGAGTTTCTCAAGCTTTGGAAAGCCATGTGGTTAAAAGTGTGATGTTGGATTTTCCTTTTAAAACCTCTAGAAGGTACAGTTTAGGGGTGTAAATTGGATTCCCATCTTTAGTTATAAGATACACTCACTAAATTAACCACTACTCTTGAAAAAGCAGTGAACAGTGTGTATGCAAATGAACAGTGTGTATTCAAATGAACAGTGTGTATGCAAACGGACAGTGTGTATGCAAACAAACAGTGTTTTTTGCAAATGGACAGTGTGTATACAAATGGACAGTGTGTATGCAAACAACAGTGTGTATGCAAACAGTGTGTATGCAAATAGACAGTGTGTATGCAAATGAACAGTGTGTATGCAAATGAACAGTGTGTATGCAATGTTTCCTCCATTTTCCCTGCCTGGATCCCAAGATGAGTCTCTTTACACCACCCCCTTATGGAGAGCCAGCACTTCTAAGTACATTTGCTAGTTCAGATTCTACACTCCATAACTTACAAAGAAAGCCTTCTTTTTATAGAAAAGGTTGTGAGCACTACGTGTCTGAGGAAATGGTACCTTTTATTTTTCAATTTTGCTGACTGAGGACTGTTTCTATCTCATATCTCATACCTTTGGGTTATTCTTATCCAGCCTACCATACTGTACATATGAAAGGAAACTTGCCTCATTTCTCAGACACAACCACCCCAACCATTCTGCAAAAAAAAAAAGAAGTTTATAATTGGTTAATTAGTACATTTTGGATTAGGATTGGGTAGAGAAGATGTCTCTGAACACATGTGAAAGAATGTCTAATGTAGTTTTACCATATTCATTTAAGAGCAAATGAGAAAAGGTGCCTTGGAGAGTAAAAATAGCTAATTAACAAAATTTGCACAATGCCTAAATGTGTTTGACCCGAAGCACTCCCAAATAGTGCAGAAGTTGATGCTTAATCAAACATTAAGGCAATCACTGTAGTAAACATTATTTAGTCAGAAATAAATATCACACAGTTCCCTAAATGATAAGATGGTTAAAAAAACTCTTCTTCCTCTCATGAGACTTGATTTATTGTTTTTGGCTCTAACAAATAAGTAGACCAGTTTGGACAAAGTCAGTAACTATCTGGACCACCACCTTTATGTGTCAAAAGTAAGTTAGGAGAGGTTTGTTACAGGAATATTGTTATCTGTAGTCACAGAGTATCCAATAGTATAGTATCCAGTGCTTAGTCATCATGGGCATAACTTAGTAAATATCTACTTAATAACTGATAGTAGGCCTTAACCAACAGAGTGAAAAGGAAATCAGATGCATATAAATTGTTTTGAAATTTTCCCTTAAGTAAATTAATGCTGTTTTCTATCTGTAAGCATATGTAATTCTGAATACTATCACTGTAGTGTGCTTCAGGGAAGATTCCTCCTTACTATTTTATATTCATGAGAATGAACATCAAATCAGAGGACATTTCACAGCTTGGTCATACAGTCATATTAAGTATGCAAGATATTCAAAACAAGTAACAACACATCATCTTATCCCATTTCCTGGACTGAAAAGTTTTATGTTGTTGTTGTTGTTGTTGTTGTTGTTGTTGTTGTTGAGACTCATCAGTGTAGCCCTAGCAGCTCTGGAACTTGCTCTGTAGACCAGGCTAGGCTAGAACTTAGAGATCTGCCTGCCTCTGCTTCCCAAGTGCTGGGATTAAAGACATGCCTAGTTCAGAATGTAACATTTTAAGAAATCACATTGGGAGCTAGGTGACTGGGTAGCTTGTTTGGTAAAGTTCTTGACTTGCAGGTATGAGGACCTGAGTTTGAGGTCCAGAATCTACATTTAAAAAAAAAAGAAGAAGAAGAAAGAAGAGAGATGAGGAGAGAAAGGGGAGAAAGGAGAGGGGAAGGGAGGGAGGGAGGGAGAGAGAGAGAGAGAGAGAGAGAGAGAGAGAGAGAGAAAGAAAGGGAACAAACCAGGGGTACATTGCTTATATAACTGCAGAGGCAGAGACAGACAGATCTCTGGGACTCATAGACCAGTCAGTCTGGCATACTGGTGAGTTCCAGGCACGTGAGAGACCACATATCAAATCAAGAGGTGCAAACATCCACAGAAAGCCACCTGGAGTTGTACTTTTGCCTTCAAATGTACATGGGAACACATGCATGCTCCCTCCACACACATGCTGAACTGGCACACATGGGCATGCAAACATTCACACCATAAAAGAAACTTTCTTCATGTTTTCAAAGGTTAGAATTTACATCATACCTTCAGGGTTATTCTGGAGCAAATTCCAAGCATCACTTCAGCCTTGAAAGTGTGGATATTCTGAGGGTGGCCATCAGCTGGCATCATAGACATTGACATAGGGACCTGGCTTCTCTGGGTTGTCAGTTGGGAAATAAATAGATGTGGGAGGGTGCAGCTGGCCATGCCAAATAGGTTGTATGACATAAAGAGCTGAATCAACCTAATCATTTCCCCAGTCTTGACTACAGCACTAAATTCTCTTCTCTATTTTACAGGACATGAATGATTACCCTCCAATATTTAGCAAACGCATCTACAAGGGGATGGTGGCTCCAGATGCTGTCAAGGGGACACCAATCACCACTGTTTATGCTGAAGATGCAGACCCTCCTGTAAGTAGAGACACTGGCCAGTGCTCTGAGTTAAGTGAGAAAGTGCCCAGTCCCTAGGAAAGCAATGAGGTCTTGAGGACCCCTCCCTCCTCTCAGGAATCCTTACTTAATACCCACATGACTACCTTGACCACTGATGAAGTGAGACAGCCGAGGATATGCTTTTTACTGAGATTTCAAAATTTTTACTATTTGTCAGTCTATGTTATATTAATGATAAATATATGCAGAACTGATTGCATTTGGAAACATTCACCATCATGCAGTCTTTAAGTTCAATTTTGTACAGAAAAGTTTCCACATTCATGCTTTTTCTGTTTTATTCATGCATGACCATTTTATAAGAAAACACTGAGTCCACATGTAGCATAAGACTGCATTTTTATAAACAGAAATCTCATTTTTTTTTGGTTTTTTGAGACAGGGCTTCTCTGTATAGTTTCAGTGCCTGTCCTAGATCTCACTCTGTAGACCAGGCTGGCCTTGAACTCACAGAGATCCACCTGGCTCTGCCTCCCAAGTGCTGCAATTAAAGACGTGCCTCACCAAGAAATCTCAATATTTTTTGCCAAATATATTTAGAAGTTTTCTTTAACTATGTAGAGCATTTACCTATTTCAAAACATCCCAAACTGCCAGTCAAGGCAGAGGGCTTTCAACTAATACATTATTATAACAGAAGTGGGGAAATTTTTCTTGATGCTGTTAAATTATTACATTTGATACAACTTAAAAGTAATAGCTCCAGTATAAAATGCTCTGTATAAAACCTATGGTGCTTTCCACTGGTTTTTTTTTAATTTTCTAAACAGAATATTAAAGATTTATATTTTTACTTTGAGTGAACTCATGCTACTAATGGATTCAGGAAAACACAAATAAACGTATTAAGTTATAATTGAAAAGTCAGGGGAAAATTAAAGTCTTGAATCATGTAAGCAAGTTAAAAAATATTTTTAGTGCTAATATCCATAGTATTTCTAAAACAATTTTTATTTAATGAAAAGTCAATGGCAGTTATAAAATTTGTCAGTTCCAGCAGTGACAAGCTGTATGAAGTTTATTGTGACTGTAACATCTGAAAAAAAAAAAAAGAATACATTGACTTTGGAAGCAACGGTCTTTAGTTCAGGAGCACCTTCCCAGGGATATTAAAACATTTTTGTAACTTGTAAGTTAGCCTTCCTAAAAGTCTCTGACTTAAACCTTTAAAGTTCTTTGAAAAATTGTTCCAGGTCCACATTTCTGTGGAAGAAACTTTTAATTTGCAGTCTCTGTTCTTTAGTGATTGTTGAAATATCTGATAATTGGTAATGATGTTGATGATGATGATGATGACCTGATGATGATGATAATTGATGATGGTGGGGTGATGATTATGATGATAGCTTCTCAGCAAGTAAAAAATCGATTCAGATCATCCCATTGACTGAGCATGTTGGCTTCAGTGGCTACATTTAGGTCCAAATCTCTGTTTCAGTTTCTACTCTTAAAACATAGCAATGTTTCACAATAGCTATTATTTGGAGTTTGTCTTTTTAACTATTTCTACAGATTTGTTCCCTTGAATTAAGATGCCTGTAGTTGGGCTACATCCATGACAGTGCAAAATAGTCACCCAAATCCAAGGAATTTTTCAGAAAACAAGTGCTCTATGCATAATTTTAAAATATTATAATTTTGTTCTTATACTTTGATGTCGTTCTCATAAAATCATATGTTTTTCAGATATGCTTGCCTGATATGTTCTTCCCTCTTAATGTTATAGACATTTACCAATAGATAATGATTTTAATTTCCTATCCTGTAGAGTTTCTCTTCCTTTATCTGTTTCAGTACTTAAGGCTATTACTGTCTAATGTCCTACTACATGTTTATTTGGTGACCTCTGTTCTAAACCAAATTCTTTATGTAGGAAATTCACTCCCACATTTGTATTCCCACATTTTAGTTCAGTACATTATAGCCAGCTATGAAACATTTGCATAATATTATAAATAGATAATATTTATTTGTGTGCTCTTCAGTGTTGGCAAATTTGCAAGGACCTCAGAAATCTGGCTATGTATGTATGATATTCGGAAGGTTTGCTGTCTTCAAGCCTCAGCGAGGTCACTGAAGAACTGAAATTTAAGAATGATGCATATTTATTCTTAGCACGGCTTCTGACCCCTCCTGTTTTAAGTATCATTGCTATTCAGAAATTGCTTTTATGTGTAGAGACTTACCACATCTTTTCCAAGACATCCCATTTGATTCGAAGAAAGTGAGAACCAGCCACACATTTGAAACACTAAAGTAGTAACAGCAAACCGTTTGAAGGATCAAATGCAGAAACTCAGTGCAGTCTCAAAGCCAGAGAGAGCACTCTCTGAATATAAATTAAAAATTATAAAATGCACGTTGTGCAAAATTAAAGTGCTCTGGAGGGAGGAGCAATCTTCCAGGACTCCAACACTGTTGGCATTTTCTCTTCCCCTCTACTGAGATGGCAGGATTGACATTACATTCTCACATGGAATTGAGGGACTGATGTATTGCTGGGAGAAAAAAAAACTACTAACCTTTTCTTTCTGATCACTAGGGACTTCTCACTTCAAAATTTCACAAAACAGAACTATAAATGTAATTCCCGATCGTATATTTTGATTCTTTCTGAAACTACAGGTCAATCGAATGGAATTCTGTCTGTGGACAGGGCTATAAATTAATCTATTATATAATTAGTATTAAAATCGTGCCCTCTGTCAACATACGGTCATGAACCAATTGGGATACATAGGTAACGCTGGCTGTTTACCCATTTCTAAGAAATGAGGCATGGAAGCTCAACTCCTCAGTGTAATCTTTCCTTTCATGTGTTTTAGGATTAATGAGATTCTTGTTAATCGAGGCATTAATGAGATCATGCTTAGTGTTAGTAACTCATAAACTTCCTTATTTAAAAATAAATACATTGTCTTAGAGAATTATGAAATAAAATCCCCATAAAAAGATTGTAAATTACCAACAGCAATTGGCTTAAAATCTATTCCTAAACAGTAAGTAATATTACAATATTTCTTCAGAAGGAATAATAAGACAGTAGTCACTAGTGTGATGTACTTCACACCCTTCTGTGAAGACATGAGACTTAGTAATTCTGGATTCAGACAAGCCACAAAGGAGTTATTTGTGGAGTGTTTGTACAGTTGTCTTTAACAGGTATTCTCACCAGCCAGGGTACCTCTGCTGATCTCTACAGAGGGGGGAAAGATAGCCATTTATTTTATTTCTACAATGAGTACATTGTTTTTTGTTAAAATGCTGTGATGTCACCGGGAACACCAGCTGATTATGATCCTCTGAGAAAGCTTATCCTTGGTTCTGTAGTATTTTATAGCCTACGTGTTCATAAGAGGAGTAGTATCATTTTCATCCATAACTTGCTCTTTGCTTGCTCCATATGCAACACTGAAAGCTGCCCATAACCAGAAATGTTGTAAAATTGTGTTTTCACATCTGGTTAGCGTGCTCATCTGTTCTTTTCCTTGGATATCTTTACTGATCAATTTTTCATCACTCCTCATTTCCCAGCCTGTCTTGTAACACTGCATTGATTCAACTTATTGCCAGCTAGGCAGCAGAAACCAACGTGACTCCACAGTCTAGAGCATGTGGGGTGTACGTAGCTGGCAGGTTCTTTCTTTCACCATAAAGCCGAACCAGGATGCAATCATGGTCGATTGGCACCATGAATGGCTTATAAACACTGAAGTGACTTGGCCCAGCCCATATCCCTTTGGTTTCAGAAACTTAATTAGATGGAAAAAAACAGCACCATGAAAAAGATGGGGTGAGATGTTTCAACGATATATGGGGTATAGTTGGATTTGAAGACAAAAAGATGAGAATTCAAGGAAAGGTTTTACAAGACAGCATATGTATGATTAATATTTGGAAATGGTTTATTAATACGTTTTTAAGTATCTCTCATTTATGATCTCTGGGCTTACATTATGTTATATAGCATTATAGTGATATGTTATAGGTAATGTGTCATGAATGATAAGTTACTAAAAACAATTATATGGTGACTATTATTTGTGATCAATACTACATTCAGATGAAAATATCTCTGGTCTCATTTAGAAACTGTCAAGCTATCAAGGCTAAGGGGGTTATCTTTGTTATTTTTTATTGAAAATACATTGTTCATACAACATATTTAGATCAGAGTTATCCTCCCTCATCTCCTCCCAAATCCTCCCTACCTCCCCACCTGGCCAACTGCATGCCTTATTTCTTTCTCTCTTTAAAAACACACAGGCAAAGAAAACAAAATGAACAAAATAAAGAAAAAGCACAAGAGAAACACAACACATAGGGACACATGCACACACACACACACACACACACACACACAAAGTAAAACACAAATTTTAAATTATAATATACAAGCAAAAGATCAGTAAGGTGAAAACTGCCAAAACAAAACAATGAGACAAAAAGGCTCCAAAAATAGTGTTGAGTTCATTTTGTGTTGGCCATCTTCTGCTGGGCATGGGCCTGGCCTTAAGTGTGTTTTGTAAACCCAGTGAGACTCTATTGGAGAAACTATTTTATCTTTTGTAAGTGGTTGTCAGTTGAAGATAGATTCTTAGGTATGGATGTGAGCTTGTGTCCACTTTCACCTCTTAGCCCTTGAGACCCCAGCTGACTTGGACCTGTACAGGCCCTGTGCATGCTGCCTCAGTCTCTGTGAGTTCATATGTGTATCCATGCTCTTTTGTCTGGAAGACACCATTCTGTTCCTATCATCCATCCCCTCTGGCTCTTACAGTCTTTCTGCTTCCTCTTCTGCAGAATTCCCTGAGCCCTGAGTGGAGAAGTTTGATGAAGACGTTCCACTTAGAATTGGGCATTCCAGGGTCTCTCATTCTCTGCACAATGCCCACTTGTAGGGCTTTGTATTCCCATCTACTGCCAAAGGACGCTTCTGTGATGATGACCGAGTGAGACATCGATCTATACGTAGAGAAGAGTGTCATTAGGGGTCATTTCCTTGCTATGATGCTATAGTAACAGAACATTAGTATTTGGTTTTCCCCTAGGTCCGTGGCTTATCTAATGTCATTTTTTTTTGCTAGCCAAGAAGTGTCAGGCATAGTCCTTAAATCCAATAAGATAGTGGTTAGTTATTCGCACAACTTTTATGCTACTATTGTACCAGTGTATCATGCAGACAGATCACAAATGTAAATCAAAGGGTTTATAGCTTTTTAGGTGTTTAACTTTCTCCTCCAGTCGTGTGCAGAGTACCTTCCAGTACCATGAACACTAGTTAATATGGGTGAAGGTTAGCCACCGGCTTATCTTCTCCACGTTCAATGAGATTGTGAGTGTTACCATTCACAAAAGGGCCTTACCATCACTTTGTGGAGAACAAACATAGCCTTGGCAATAGACTTGGAGTTGTTTGGGGGTCTCCTGGGGATCCTTTTAGCTGACAACTCAATTAGATGTAAACCATTCCTGGAAATGGAGGTTTCACTGGGTGGAAAGAGATGTACAGCTGGGCCTTTTTCTCCCCTGTTATTCAGTAATTCCATTTCGATTTTTCTCATATATGTGTATATTTATTCTGTGAATTGTCTACTGTAGTCATTTCCATGACCCCTCAAATGGCCCTTAGTGTTAGCTATCCTCCCTCGTAGTCTCCCCCTTAGCCCTTCTTTCCTCCACCTCTCCACTCAATCTTTCCGTTCCATTCTCCCTCTGCCACTCCACAAGTGCATATTCTATTTCCCCTTCCTTGGGATACTATTCCCTCCCCACAATCCCTTACTCTATACCTAGCCTCTGTGGTTATATGGATTGTAGCATTTCATAACTGGATTAGAAGCTAGCATCCACATATTTGTAGTTTGGGATGTGGGTTATCTCACTCAGTGTGATTTTTTTTTTCTAGCTCCATCCATTTACTTGAAAATTTCATGATTTTTTTTTTGGCAGCTAAATAAAATTCTATTGTGTAAGTGTACCACATTGTCTTTATCCAGTCATCTGTTGATGGACATCTAGACTGTTTCAATTTCTGGTTATTATGAACAGAACAGCAATTAATATGGATGAGCAAGTATCTCTGAGGTAGAACATGTGATCCTTTCAGTATATGCCCAAGAGTAATTGTTGCTAGAGTTTTCCTGCCTGGCCCACGGTCAGGATAAATCTCTTTCACCTGCCAGTCCCACAGCCGCTCAGACCCAACCAAGTAAACACAGAGGCTTATATTGCTTACAAACTGTATGGCCGTGGCAGGCTTCTTGCTAACTGTTCTTATATCTTATATTAATCCATTTCTATAAATCTATACCTTGCCACATGGCTTGTGGCTTACCGGCATCTTTACATGCTGCTTGTCCTGGTGGTGGCTGGCAGACAGTGACTCCCTCCGCCTTCCTGTTCTTTTAATTCTCTCTGTTAGTCCCGCCTATACTTCCTGCCTAGCCACTGGCCAATCAGTGTTTTATTAGCAACACATTTGCCATACAGAACATCCCACAGCAAGTAATATAGTTGGATCTTGATCTACATCTCTTCCTGGATTATGGAAGAAGTACCACACTGATTTCCATTGTAGTTGTACCAGGTTTCACTCCCACCAGCAACGGATGAGTCTTTCCTTTTCCCTACATCCTCTACAGCAGGAATTGTCATTTGTTTTGTTGTTGTTGTTGTTGTTTATTTGTTTGTTCATTTTTCTGTTTATCTTGGTCATTGTTACTAGTGTAAGACAAAATCCCAAGTAGTTTTTATTTGCATTTCTCTGATGGCTAAAGATGTTGAACATTTCTTAAAGTATTTTGTAGACATTTGTGTTTCATCTTTTGTGAATTATCTATTTAGATCTGTATCCCATTTTTAACCAGGTTATTTGTTTTCTTGATGGTCAGTTTTCTTAGTTCTTTACATATTTAAGTATTAAGCCTCTATCTGATGTGTCATTGGTAAAGATATTTTCCCATAATGTAGCCTGATGCTTAGTTTGAGTGATGGTGTCATCTGTCATACAGAAGCAGTTTAGCTTCACAAAGTCCTATTTATTAATAATTTTTAGTGCCTGTATTATTGGTAGTCAGCTTAGAAAGTCTTTTCCTATGCCAACGAGTTCAAGACTATTCCCCACTTTCTCTTCAATAAGATTCAGTGTATGAGGCCTTATGTTGAGGTCTTTTATCCATTTGGAGTTGGGTTTTGTACAGAGTGATAAGTATGGGCATATTTGCATTCTTCTACATTTATCCATTCAACTTGACCACCACCATTTGTTGAAGATGTTGCCTTTTTACAGCATGTATTGCTGGCTTCTTTATCAAAAATCAGTTATCCCTAGGTATGTAGACTTATGTGTGGGTCTTCAATTCTATTCCATTGATCAACATGTCTATTTAATGCCAGTATCATTTTATCAGTTTATCAATCTATTAATTTCTCCAAGAACCAACTCTTCATTTCATTGATTCTTTGTATTTTTTATTTAATTTTTATTTCTGTCCTAAGTTTGATTATTTGTTGCTGTCTACTCCTTTTTTGGCTGTTATTTCTTCTTGTTGTTCTGCAGATTTCAGGTGTGTAGCAAAGTTACTAATATGAGATCTCTCCAAAATTTTTATATAAATATTTAGTGCTTTGACATTGCCTCCTATAACTGCCTTAATTGTGCCCCATACATTTGGGTGTGTGTTGTTTTCATTGTCATTCCATTCTAAAATGTTTTTATTTTATTTCTTAACTTCTGTCTTGATTCATTTTTCATTTAGTGGTGAGTTGTTCAGTTTCCATGATTTTGTAAGCTTTCTGTTGTTTCTGTTGTTTTTTATATCTAGCTTTAATCTTTGGTGTGCAGAGAGGACACAAGATGTTATTTCAATCTTGTAGTTGTTGAGACTTGTTTTTTTTTGTCTGAGCATGTGGTCAATTAAAAGTATCATTTCATGATGTAATTCATATCAACCCTTTTCTTCTTGTAGAAACAAACCTTGTAGACCAAAGTCACAACACAAAGGACATTTCCCAGGGCAGTGGGTAAAACATTATACTTTGTCTTTAGGGTTCACTCATAGGTTTCCATTAGACATTGAATGGGATGCTTTATTCTGAACATCCTTTCAGAAGAAAAAGTAGCAGGCAAACTGAAAGAGATACTTTGGCTCTTTGTAAGCAGGATTCTTGGCTTTAATCATCTAGGAAGGCAATGATAACTTGGCTCTGCTGTCTTCCATACTGTAGCTTCCAAAAATGCATCAGAGAATAGATAGATATATGTATTCTGATATGTTTTGCTGCTGCTGTGAGCAGGAAGTTGGTTTTTTAAAAATACAGGGATTCATATGGCTGCAGACAGAAAATATTGGCAGGAAAAAATATATTGACATGTTGCAGAATCCAGAACACTCATGAATTTATGTAACATGGTTTCAATGATGTCTGATTAAATAATACAAGTTATATGAAAGGTAGCTTAAAATCTGCCTTAGAAGTTCTTTTGTAGACCTCAAATATGGAAGGTGGTTTATGAGTCTCAGTTTATTATTTAGAAAATAAAAGTTAATAAAGAAATAAAGAATAGTAAAAAAAAATCAAAGGTACCTATTATGACAAATTATTCTGTGATATGTAGGGTTTTTTTTAATAAAACATGATAATAAAATCCAGAGGACAAATTGGCTACCATATCCTTCATTCAGTTTAGAAAAGCAAAAGGGCAATGCAAATAGAGACAAAAGAAATATGTGAAGGCCATTCAGGCAGAGGAATGACAGCTATTGGAAATGAGGTTGAAGATTACAGCGTTCAAAAGGCACTCTCAAATGTCAGTCCAAAGTTCCAGCTGCAGTGGGGAAGGCAATTGTAGAAAAATTAATAAAAATGTACATAGAACAATTGCTTTGATCTGAAGCCATGATGACTCAGCTGCCTTTCAAGACCAGGGATGGCTGAATCGGGCAGAAACTCTAGAAGAAACCTAAGACAATAAACACAGACTTGGGAATCTCATGAGCAGAATTTAAAGCTAGGAGTGATTTCATTCTCCAAAACAGAGACACCCTAGGGCAGAAGAACAGAAATGTCTACAGAAAAGAGGAATTTGCCTGTGTTCAGAGCAGATTAGATATGCAATGATGAGGAAGAAATGAAGGTGAAGGATTTTACTGACAGAATGTAACCTACATAAGGACCACAGCTCTGTGGATTGACAGCTCACTGGGTAACAAACCACCTTGGGTACCCACAGTGCTTCTGCCACTTTCTTTATGTATCCAATTATTTGAGGGTTCAACTCTCATTTCTGGGTCAGTTTTTCTTTTGTCATTATCTACTTGTACTGCATTATTTTGTCCATTTATTTAGAGGTTTTTTTTTTCCAGAAATGAGTTTTGAGTTTCAGATATAGATCTTAAATGAATTTTGTTCATTTATCTCTAAATATCCCACAGTTCTTATTTTCTTTTTTTGCTAAACTTCTTACAGAAGGTCTCTATAGGAATTAGTCATGGCATCTTAACTGAATATATAGGTATTCTGAGGTGATCATGTCCTTAACTCCAATTCATGCTATGTGTGAGTGAGCTCCATCCTTTTGCATGCTGATCCTTCCATCTCTAAGCAGTATATCTTGTCACATGTTTGCTTAGCCGAAGATAGACACTTAGTTCATATATATATATATATATATATATATATATATATATGTACATATAAAACATAATTTGACAAGCTATTAGAGCCCTCTAATGTTTTCTCTTTAACACTGTATGTGTATGATCCCTGCTATTTTATGTCATTTGAAATGATATAAAGCCAAGGTAATTTTATTATTATTTTGTATTTTGTTTTTAATCTGTCTACTAGAAATAATCTACTCACTAGTAATGTAATTAGATATTGATTCCCATGTTAATATTGTCTGGTACTTATGGCTCCTTATACACAAGCGTAAATGTTCACTAACTCAAAAAAGTTTCCAATGGCTTTAAGAAAATGGGTTTTGCATGAACCTGTACCAACCCTACCCAGCCCCTTCCTCATACATCCACTTAACCACTCTAAGAAATTGCTATCGCTTAGCCCAGCAAATGTGTCTAAATCAGGCAAGTTATAGAACAGTTACTCATACATTGTCCTTCAATTCTTACATGTAGAAAAGATAACAAAAACACACAACTGAAGGTTGGACCTTGTGAGCATCAGCTCCCCATTTTCCTCCCCCTCTGTCCCTGTCAACCTCTGTTCTCTTCTCTGTTTCTTTGACTATGTTAGATTCTTAGTGCAAGTAAAATTAAGTAATATTCCCCTTGTGTACATTCCTCATACAGGAAGAATTAAGTAGTATTTTTCTTTATGAATTTAACTGTTTGGAGCTGCTTCATGCCCTTAAGGTGGATTCCCATTATTGCAAATAGCAGGATATTCTTTTCTGTTAAGATTGTATATACATGACAAACTTTATATATAATATATATATATATTATATATATATACTTTGTCATTGTACATATAGAACACATCTTTACAGGATGATCCAGCAGTGCACACCTAGGCTGTTTCTATGATTTGAATACAATAAACAGTGTTCCAGTGAACATAAGCTGAAAATGTCCCTGAGAGGCCTCTTTCTAACCTCATGAAAGCAGCAGTAGTAAAAATTCTGGATTTTTTAAATTTTATTTTTAGTTTTTGATATGTGTGTCAGCACATAACACACGTGTGTGTGTGTGTGTGTGTGTGTGTGTGTGTGTGTGTGTGTGCCCACGAGGGCCAGATGAGGTTGTTGCAATCCTTAGAGCTGGAGCTAGAGGCAGTTGTGAGCCACCAGACTTGGGTGCTAGGACTGAAATCCGGGTCCTGAGAAGAGCAGCAAGTGCCCTCACCCACTGAGCCATCTCTCCAGTCCCTGAAGTTCCTGTCTTAGGATTAAAAAGCAGGAAGATTTTAGGCAAGTGGGGACAGGGTTTCAAACGAGCCACTCTGGTCCAGGTTCAGCCTCTGTGTTGGGTGATCTGTTTTGTAAGAGGAGTAGGGAATTTGCTATCTCTTAACCTAGCAGATGTGTCTAAATCAGGCAAGTTAGAGAACAGTGTTATTGGACATTTTGAGGGGTTATGTTTCCCCCTAACAAGCACATTTCCCAAGAACTTAAGTGGTAAACAATCTCAAAGAAATGTTTCTTAGGACTTTAATAGCTCTGATCGTACTACATAATTAACAAGAAATTACTCAGACTCACATAACTTCCTTTTATAATAATGTGATCATGTTATATCAGGAAATACTACACCCATAATCATTCAACACAAATACTAAGTAATTTGTTTTCAGATACATGAAGATTTGTTTTCTCCATGCCATGGTTTCAAAAGCTTTTTTCCAGTGTCTTTGGAAAAGCTTTGGTTCACTGGGTAACTGCAATTCACACACAGTCTTCCAAGTGTGAATTAGCACAAGGATTTACTAAAAGGTAGTCAGTATCTTTTCACCGTTCCTGATAATTGTGTCAATTATTTTTTGTAATTCTAGTGAAATACTATAATATCCTTAAAAATGATAAAAGAGGAACTATGGGCCAAACTCAATTTATCCCAAAGACCTGCTTTTCATTTATTTGTATTGTCTTGTCTGTATGTGACACAGCACGCTGATAGGAGGACTCTCTATGGCACAGGTCATATAATTAGTATGTATGCAGTTGTAGTACGAGATTGAGAATTAAGATTTCAAACCATGAACCTTCAGGGGATATTTCATATTTACACCATCACAATAAGTAAACAGAAATGTGTGATACAATTCCAAGTAGACTTAGTGAATAAAAATATCTTAGAGACACATCTTAAACAGAACCAGGAAATCGTGAGCACAAATTCAGAAAGTGGACGTCTGTCAAACATCAGGTACCCGAGCATAAATAACAGCAATGTGTGAGGCAAAAATGAAAAGTGAGGTCAAATTAGATAGGAAAAAAGGGAAACATTTTTGGGATCTGATATCCCCATGTGAGGAGTCTGGGTTTGTGTTTGATGGAAAGCCCTAGAGGGTTTTGACCAGCTTTTATGAGAATGAATTTACTATCGCTTGTCCACTCTGGCTCCTGCCCCCTCTCTGGGTTTTGTTTGTTTGTTTTATCTTTTGACACAGGGTCTCGCTCTGCATTCCAGAATGTCCTGGTGCTCACGATGTAGCACAAGTTGGCCTCTTAAGTTCTCTTTCTTTGAACTCACTAGTACTGAGACTGCAAGTGTGAGCCACCACCCCCAGCTGAGGGTGTTTATGTTTTAAAGACAATTTTAATAGAATGGTAGGAGAGAGCCAGATCAGTGTCCAACACAGAAGAAGTGGCTGTAAAAGATGGAAGAAAACTGAAGTATGAGTTGTCCACCGAAGCCATGACTATGGAGACAGTTGGTTGTAGATTATTAGTGGGTAGAGGGATTGGTGAATATTTTTGGGCTTTGATATTATACCCTTTTCTAGTAGTGCAGCCATTTATCTATGGTGCAGATATACATAAGCAAAAAGGAACCAGCATTCTGGATTTAGATTAGCATAATTAAAAGTGAAACAACTGTGGCAGAGAGTAAAATATTCAGAGACACTGGGTATTTAGGGAAGCAGACAAGCTGTGGAATGAAAGGAAAGATGCCTGTGGCAATATACTAAATTTTCCCCTCATAAAAATTACTTTACCAAAGCCTAATTGCAACACACTTCATTGATTGGGATTGAATTGTCCACAGAAAGAAATATCCTGTCACATTTTAATACGGGGTATGAAACCAGGACAGTTTTTCTGTTCTACAAAGCCATTCATCATAAAAGTCAGATTATCTCCACTGATGTTCTTTGCTTTCATCCTGATAGATCAATTATTTCATTTCAGGGTTTGCCTGCAAGTCGGGTGAGGTATAGAGTGGATGATGTGCAGTTTCCATACCCTGCCAGCATTTTTGATGTAGAAGAAGATTCTGGAAGAGTAATAACTCGTGTCAACCTTAATGAAGAGCCTACAACAATTTTTAAGGTCAGTGTGCCATTTGCTTGGTGACATCTATTTGACATCCAGCACTGAGGGTTTTGCTTAGCAGTGGTCAATACGATCTTCTTTCTATTTTTCACCTCTTTAATTTTTAAAAGTCATTTCCTCATTGAAATTTGGAAAATGTATTTTAAAATAAAAGAATCCCTTCATATTTTATATATTTGGCATAATTAGACGCTACTGCTTGATCTTCTAATGAGAGTCTAGGCTCCACAATAATCATGATATTCCATCTGTGCTCAATTATATACTGTCCATACCAATCAACACAAGTCATGCTATTATCTTAATGGCTATGTGGTGCTCTGCTCTGCAAGTAAAGCATTACATTTTTCTTTGTGTTTCTAATGCTACAATAGTAAAATCATTAGGTTGCTACTGTGCCCCTCTATCATTCTGAAACGACTTGTGTGAATGCTATTGTACACCTGCTTGTAAGTGTAAGTGCCTACAAGTATAATTGCAGAAGCGAAATCATGTATTCTTGACAGATAATGCTTCTAGAAAATTTGAAAAAAATAATATCCATTAACGTAAACTGAGTTGCTTTGTGTTAATAACCTTTCATTTTCACAAGAATGTATATCTCTGTGAAAGTGTTTCCATGCCTTAACATAAATATTAGAGCACTTCTTTGTGTATTGTGGTTGTTAAGGGAAAATACCAATTAATACTGCAGTAATAATTCATAGATATTACCTCGTATGTCTAAAACTTTTCAGTTTATGTATTTGAATAACTCCCACTGTGTACCATGAGCTCTTGGTTTTAAATGGACTAATTGTTTTAAGAGACTACATAACAAAGTAACATAAAGTAACCATAAAGGTTGCCTATTTTATTCTCTAGAGAAAAACATTTTTACTCTTTAAATTTAAGGAAAATTCATGAAAATTATTTTTTTATAAGTAAGCTAATTATCTTTTTGCTGTTAATACAATGTATTTAACACCTTTTAAGTAAGTGTGTTGATGCTATAAAAGTACATTTTTCTTCTTATAGGCAACATTGACTGTAGAAATCCATTTAGAATTACATAGATAGAGCATCATCCATATACTCTACAAGAAGTTGATTTTTTCTTAACAGAGTTCATAACTCATTTGATTTTTTTTTCTTCTGGCAAATAAAAATGACATCACCTAGCAGGATGTTTATGAAGACTAAGGGAGAATGTGGCATATCCTAACACAATATCTCTCTCCTTGAAGGGAGTAGGAAAATATTACTTTTTCCCACAACTGGAACCAGGAACAAAATAGCAAAATTTTGATGCCGTCCATGTTGGCGTTTTCTCCTATTTATAATCTGTATGTGGATCTTGTCACTTTTCTAGCTGGTGGTTGTGGCTTTTGATGATGGCGAGCCTGTGATGTCTAGCAGTGCCACCGTGAGAATTCTCGTCTTACATCCTGGAGAGATCCCACGCTTCACCCAAGAGGAATATAGGTATGAATTTCTATCAGGTTTTAAAACACTGAGCTTTTAGTGTGCTTTAGAGGCACTCTCAAAATTGATCTGAGTTTACCAATGATGCTGACTTTCAACTCCAGCTTGATTTTAAAATTAGAATGAAATCTTTGAAGATATACCATGATTACAACCATTTAGTGTGACGTACTTTAGCAAAGCTTTAGTGATTAACTGATCCTTTATAAATAATAAAGAAGTTTTGTTGAAATATAATCATATAGTTCTAAGTCATTAATGAACCCAGGGGTAAAATGGATTTTGTTCTCATTGTTGCCAGTATAATGTATGTATACCACCTCTGATAGATGATCTATAACAACACTTTCCAAGACATGTGATGTGTGCCTTCATACCATGTTATATATTATAGCAAGGACACTTTCAACTCATCAAGTTACAAGAAAATAATTCAGAATAACCAATGAACTGAGGCAGTCTAGGGAAAGCTAAATCAGGTCAGAATCCTCTTACATGTATTCTTACAATGGCACCAAATGATTGGCTAGGTTTTTTTTTCCTAAGTTACCAATTTCATGAATAGAATCTCATTGCAGTTAGTATCTGTATTAAGACATTGCATGAAACTCTAAATTATTCATTAAGCAAAATATTTTCAAGTTTTAAAAAGTGGTATTAAACAAGGACACTTAGAACTGAAAGCTAAATGAACATGTCCTAGAATTCATTTTTTATGGTCCTGGTGACTAGCCATCCAAGATTCTCTGGGGCACCAGCATTATCAGGATCAGATTCCTACCCAGTCTCTCTTAGAGATGCCTTCTTGCTATGTCTGCACATGGCAAAGAAAGCCAACTCTTTGTAAATGCTCCTTATGTGGGCACAAATGTGCATGTGCACATATATGATGTGGTTTATAATTATGTTACCATCAGAAATCTCTATTCTTCTTGCCTTAGTCAGTATCCTCTTCTAACTTCTTGTTTATCTCAAGAAAGACTGGATCACTAAATGCACTGGGACCCAATGTAGATGCCATTATCCCTTGTTTATCCTGATGCTGATGCTGATTCATGGATGTGAAACATCTGCCCTTATTTTAGTGGATAGTCTCTACATTCCCTTCAAGATTGCTGAAGTGGCACAGCCATATCTGAATGGAATGGCAGAAGTCATAAAGCCAGCACAACTGCTTGACAAAGATCTAGCAAAGCTGAGCCACATGATGGCTGCCATGTCACCTTTGGTTTTCATCTCCTCCTGTTACATACTTAGGGCACTTTTAATATTTGTACAATTTGAGGATATTGGATTGATGGAAAATTCCTTATGAATCATTTATGCCTTCTCCAAGGAGTGCTGCTTTTAAGCTTACCCAGAAAAGTCCTGAACATACTATTCCCCCCAACACCACTTTTAGGGGAGATATCCTTATCTACTTGAAGGTCTTCCTTACGCCTTGGAGGTTGTGACACCTAAGAAGCCAGAGGTCTCTTCATGAGGCTATGAGACATTCTTGAAACATCTGTCCCTGTACAGGAACAAGATATTCAAAACAAAATAAATTCCAAAAGGTCAACAAAATCCAGTGGGCTAGAGGAGTTAGCCACAGTTCAGATTACAAGGCTCTTCCCACTGTACACTGTACACATGTATGACAATTACATGGCATACAACTCTGCCCTACACAGAGACATATTGATGAGCAAAGTATGGAGTGGAAAGATGATAAAAGTATGAGATGTCAGGACCTCCGTCTCTTAGAAAAGTTAGCTCATGCAGAGCCACTATAATGTCATATGACCAAGGAACAACAGAATGCCAGGATTAGACATATAGACAAATTCTTTAAAGATATAAATGTGAACATTGATTGTATTGTGTCAGAATTTGAATAACTGCAGCAGCTTTAGCCTGAGGATTTTTCCTGGGCACTCTGACCACTAAGAGTTAATAATACACTGCTTGAGACATGGCAAAATGCCCCAAGGTGGTTGAAGACTTTGTTTTGGTCTAGTGTCTTTTTTTTTTTTTTTTTGAGACAGGGTTTCTCTGTGTAGCTTTGCGCCTTTCCTGGATATCACTCTGTAGACCAGGCTGGCCTCGAACTCACAAAGATCCGCCTGCCTCTGCCTACAGAGTGCTGTGATTAAAGGTGTGTGCTGGTGGTCTAGTGTCCTTGAAGCAACCAAAGCAACCAGCCTGAGCACAGGCTGTCATATGCCTCTAGATTCTCAAAAATTGGGTTATGGAGTTAATGAGTAAGAATGATAACTCTGTTTATTAATGATGTCAAAACTTGAGGGAAAATGATTGGAAATGATAACTCTGTTCTGTCATAGTTTATTAATGATGACTAAAAAATGAGCAAAAGGAAGTGAAACACATGTCCAAAACCAAATATGATATGATTTATGTTTTGGAACATCATGAATGCATCCCTGCTAACTAAATTCTGTATAAATAAAGAAACACTCTGGCTGCTAGTCAGTCAGGCTACAAGATTCTCCCGACAACCATGGCCTGGCTCACTTTCTTCCCCACCGACACCTTACATCCTCTGTAGGACCCATCCACTGCCGGGGATGGCTCCTGGCACTGAAGGGTGGTAAACATCCTATTACAAATACATGAAGGAATATACAATACAGCAATTTTAATCTCAAAATATTTCCAATAAAGTGGCTCACAGCCCTGGAGTAGAAACAGATGTACCTGTTGTAAACACAGTACACCATGAAAACACAATCCATGAGGAGACAGTAGCACCATTGTGCTGGAGAAACAAAGTGTGTAGATGTACAATCATGCCTAAATACCACATCCTACTGAGCTGACTTAAAGGTGATGTAGGGGTTATCCATAACAATACAGATAGATGGCCCACATCTGTGAGTCAGCGTCAGCATCACTTACACAGGGATGATGGAATCTTCACTGGGTTCCAGAGTATTTAATGCATTCAGTCTCTTCTGAGACAAATTAGAATTGGAAGATGATACTGATTAAGGCTCAAGAGCAGAAGAGATCTCTGATGACGGTGGAATTCATCATGTTTTAAAAATTTGGATTTGAGTGCTTTATAATTTCAAATAACTACTTAAGAGTTTGAAGCTACAGCAGAAGCCAAGACACCGGAGGGTGGAGTGAATGAGGACATATCTTGGGAACATCTGCCACCACAAGACAATTTTATCTTTATAATACCGTTGCTCAAAATCAACTTCCATGTTGTAACTCCTGGACAGTCTTCCAAAAGCAAGCATACAAACTATACTAAGTGTATTATAAACTCTATTTGAAACAAATAAAATCCCATAGTTAATGTGATGACAAGTTCACTCCCCCTCAAGCCCATCATTGCTGTCCCTCTCGCTTGGCAGTTCTGGAATACTTTGTCTCTGGTTTGCAGTGGGCACAGTTTTCTGCCATTGGAGATATTTCCCTGTTGAGTTACTTTGAATGTTTCAAGCACCAACGTGACAGATTCACATGGTAGTTTTTGCTAGCTTTATGTCAACTTGATATAGGCTATAGCCATATGGGAAGAAGGAAACTTAACTGAGAAAATGCCTCCATGCTGTAAGGAAGCCAACAGGGCATTTTCTTAACTAGTGATTGATGTAGGAAGGCCTAGTCCTTTGTAAGTGGCATCATCCCTGGGCTGATGGTTCTGAGTGCTATAAAAAAGCAGATTGACCAAGCTCTGGGAATCCTGTTGAAGAGAAGGGGGAAGGATTGTACAAGCCAGGGGGATCAAGGTCATCACAAGGGAACCCACAGAAACAACTGACCTGGGCTCATAGGAGCTCACAGACTCGGGACCGACAGCTAGGGATCCTGCATGGGACTGACCTAGGCCCCCTACAAATGTGCGACAGTTGTGTAGCTTGGTCTATTTGTGGGACCAGGACCTGTCTCTAATGCTTGGGCTGTCTTTTGGGAAACTATTCCTCATACTGAGCTGCCTCCTCAGCCTTAAAACAAAGCAGGGAGCTTATCCTTACTGCAACTTGATATGGCATACTTTGTTAATACCCATGGGAGGCCTTCCTCTTTCTGAACAGAAACAGGGGAGGAGTGGATGGGTGGGTGCAGAGGGAATGTGGGGGACAGGAGGGGATGGGAGGAGAAGAGGGAGAGGAAACTGCTACAGAAATCTAAAATAAATGAAAATTTTAATTAATAAATAGAAAAATTAAACAAAATATAGGTTCTTGGGATAGAAAAATAAACTGCCTCTTTATATGCAGATATTAAATTTTTATAGTATTTCTCAAAGAAGAGAGAAAGAAAGAAAGAGAGGGGGGAGGGAGGAAAGAAAGAAAGAAAGAAAGAAAGAAAGAAAGAAAGAAAGAAAGAAAGAAAGAAAGAAAGAAAGAAAGAAAGAAAGAAAGAAAGAAAGAAAGAGAGG
>CABHPQ010000098.1:32355-53279 GCA_902168405.1 Peromyscus aztecus
AAGGAAAAGAAAAGAAAGGAAGCAGTCTGAGCAAGCCATGAGGGAGCAAGCCGGTAAGCAGCACTCCTCCATGGTCCCTGCATCAGCTCCTGATTCCAGATTCCAGCCCTGCTACATGCTCTGACTTCCCTCCTTGATGGTCTGTGGTGGGAACTGTAGGCTTCAATAAACCCTTTCCTCTTAGGGTTGTTTATGGTCATGGTATTTCATCACAGCAATAGAAACCCCAGCTAAGACTTTATACTTCTCCATATCTTTGCTGGGGCCCTCACAGACGCTGGTAAAGGAAATTTTCTTGTCCATCCTTGGAAACTCTAAGAGGGAAACAAACAAACAACACAACCAGCCGTGGAGTAAGTAAGATTTCCCCTTGAGTAAGCTCAGGACATCCTGCCCTTTCTCTGGGCCCCAGCTTGGAGCTGGACTTGTTCCCAGTTAGTTACAGGTGTGCCTCAGATTCTCAGACATTCACGCTGATCTTTGTCTCCTTTGGGTAAAACTGTGAGGCTTTGAGGCCAAGGTCAGGATGACAATCTGGACATTGTTCATTTGGCTTTCTTTTCTGTGTGTCCTTGTTCAACACTAATTTTGAAAAACACAAATGTTTTTGCTCAATAAATAATTTAGCATTTCCCACTGTGTCTGAATATAAATACCAACTACAAATAGATTCTATTAATAAAATTATTAACTTAGAGAACAAAAAAATTGCCAATTATCTGGTGCTATAATCAAAAGCAGTCAGGAGACCTTTAAGAGGGTTCTGACCTTCAAGAACTTTCTCACAGCTACAGAGTCTTTGTGATTGTCTCAATCCTTTGTTATTCTGAATCAAAAAGGGGATTTAGCCATCTTATAACTTGTTTATGGATAGACTCCTATATAAAGTCAATGTTACTGATGAAATAGATTCAGTGGAATTTGGTACTGAAAAAAAAAATGGCCTTGCTTTCTATCAGATAACCAGGAAATTTAGAAAAAAAATAATAGCAAATCTGAGCTGAAGGCATTGCTTTGGTGATTGGTGTCAATATCTGAATATAAATGTTTATACAGTGTGCTAGGAAAACCTTAAAACAGTGGGCAGCTCCTCAGCAATCGCTCCAGCTTTGCTGATTTGGGGGACACTCATGGCAGTGTTTCTGGACTCCCCTACTTTCTCATGAGCACACAGCCAAACTGTTTCCTAGGTCCACTTGCTATTGGGAGTCACCCAACAGGGCTATACTTTTGGAAATAAACTGTGGTACTGGAATGGTCTTTACCATGTTTTGGCCTGGCTGAACCATTTTGCCCAGGAATACCTGAAACACAGGATATACCCAGGGCAACCCTGTCAGCCATTTGTTGACGAAGGTAGAAACACACGATAAGAAATTTGCATTTCTATCTTGTACTAGATACTGTCCTTTCAAATGATATAAATTAACATTATATTGATTTGAAAGAACGCATGATGTAATTTGTTAACCATACTGAAAGTCCTGCTCGTTCATGCTGCAACATTTTCTAGTTTTGTTTTGTTTTGTTTTTTTCCTTTTGGAAGCATTGTCTGTAAGGATGATTCTTGTCATTATATTCTCAGTCGCTAGCTGTGGCCATGTTCTTATGCTATTGTAGACTCCCTGAAAGGCCATCCCAGCTGCCTTCTAGTACAGAACCATGAGTATAAGATGCTTACTGCCTTTGCTCTCTTATTTTAAATCCATTCCCTACCTCAGGAGTCCATGCATGACTCCCAGAGGGCAAAGAAGCATCAATCTATGATTACCTGAAACATGCCTGGTATTGATGTCACTCCTGGTGGACTAAAACACAAATCCTTCCAGGATCAAATTTTGCAGAGATACAAAATGGTACTGTGTGCATTCTGACCCTGTGGCATGGACTCACCGTTTACATGTGGACAATATTTTCTAAGAAAAATCACACTGGGAGCTGAAATACCTGTGGTTGTAGGTCTCAGGATTGTCTCTGTTTCCAGTATTCATGTCTAGGTTCCTAGGGGAAATTTTATTTCCAACAAATGACCACATTTAAAGATGAACTATTCGTTTATCTCAGGAATTTAAACTGAATTCATGACAACCATGGCACCATCTCTCACTAACCCTACTATTTTGTGTATATTGGAACTGCCACTTAGATCACTCAGTCTCCCAAAAGGAAAACTCAGAAACATTGATGGTGTAGCAATTAAAAGCCACACATTTGTCTCACATGGCAATCGGAAATGAGTCCAGCTCTGTGGCAGCCAACAAATGGACATTTGACCAAGCAGGTACAGGGACCCTCTCCTCACCTTTTAATTCCATTTAGATCCTCAGTCTATGGGACAGTACTAACACTTTCAAGATAGGCCTTTCTCCATTAGGGAATCCCCTCTATAATTACCCTCACAGTCACACCCAGAAGTATGCTATTCACATCTCCCAGGACATCTCAGTCTAATCAAGTTTAAAACAAGATTAAACATGCAATGATATAACACACCAACGTGACTATGTTGAGGCTCCATGATGACCTCCATCATCATCCCCACTCTCCTACCTTTACCTAAAATAAAGTGCTTAAGGAGCTAGAGGCATTTTTATTGCTGAAACATGCCATGCCCTCGATATCTGTCCAGATTCTTTTTCCTTTGTTTGGATTATGACATATTTTCCCCTTTGCAGTGAATAGAGATCAAGTAATAGTACCTACCTTGAGCACTATAAGTTAGTAGGGTGTGTGTGCGCGTGTGTGTGTGTGTGTGTGTGTGTGTGTGTGTGTGTGTCTGTGTGTCTGTGTGTCTGTGTCTGTGTGTCTGTGTGTGTGACATGTAGCCTCATATCCTTATTTAAACCATTTCCCACAATTTGGCTTGCATTTAAAACTAGAATCACCTTCTAATAATCTGTTCTCAAACTTTACTCGTGTCTTGATCGGCTCAGACCATAGAGACTACCTGCTGAACCTGACAATTTATTATTTGGTTTAATAGAAATCCTTGCTACGAGGGTAAATAGGCTGTTTTGTTTTTAATTTTCATTTTTACATATTCTGTGTGTATATTTACAGTAGAGGGAGGACATGTGTCACTGTGTGTATGAGTGGACAAATTTGTGAAATCAGTTCTCTCCTGTCATTTCTTTGTGGGTTTTAGGAATCAAACCCAAGTCCTCAGGCTTACAAGGTGACTACTTTTCCCTGATGAGGCATCTCACTGGCTGAAGCTGTCAAAATCTTTCACTTGCCTTTCAATCTTAGAACCAATGTGAAGGTTAGGGAGTTATCCATACTCAATACCCCAGTTATTAGATTCATTTTGTTAAATTATTTCTGATTCATTCTTCTTGGGGCCTTCAGCTGTTTCATTATTTACTCTCTCTTCCAAGTAGTATGACGAAAACTGAGTTAAAAGTGTTATATGAGAAAAAAAAGTGACATAAGAGCCTACTGGCCATTATTGATAGGAATCCTGACCTGGTTTGGGCAGTTTAGGAATGAAAACTCCATGTAATTAGTGTCTTTACTAATGTGGAACATGTACATAAATTAATATATATTAAATATGTCCAACTTATTCATTTTCTTTTAATATACAAGCACATAAATAAGGCCTACTTTAACATATATGTTTAAAGTCTATATTAATATCCATTAAATTTCTCTCTCTCTGTTTTCCTTAAAACTTCTCCTAACTAATCATAAATATCTTGAAATTAGCTTACATCTATCAAAATAGTAAAGTCCCGCAACAATAAATTACCAAGGTGAGACTTTAAAAGTAACAATCCCTTTAGAGGAAACTCCCATGTGAGAGGGTTGGAAGAGAATTTGAGCCAGGCTGGGGGACTTTAAGAGAAATATAAATTATGAGCCCAAGTTAAGAAGAGATAGGGAATATTAGGCCAAAACATTCCAACGTCCCAGACTTCATTGTGACATTGAAATGAACACCATCTCACTTAAGTGTGCGTCTACATGACAATCAGGTCATCTGTAGGTTATGGTACAAACCTCCCACCTCTGTGTCTCTGCTCTCCTCATCATTAACTTCAGTTTGATGGGGGATACATGTCCTTTACACAAATACCACATAAAATTCCGTAATATGATACTTAAAAGGTGGTCCAGATGTGCCTCCTGTGCCTGTAGCCCCAAGATGCAACCTAGACCACAACGTGCCCATGTTTGATGAGAGGGTTTCTGTCTTGAATTATTTTGCATCTCTTAGAAAGTTATTGTATTGTCATGGAAAATTCATCTAACTCGTCTCTCCATTACCCTATGCAAGAATACTAAAATCCTAGTAGTAGTTAAGGTTGGATGGTTACCCGAGAATGGATGGACTCCTGTAGGTCAAGTGTGTTAGTACCCTGAAAAATGACATTTGATCTTCATCGGAGGATGGCAGACTGAGTCATGCATACACAGGAATTCGCTTGCCTTCAGGTGGAGAGTAAATATCATGGAAAGGTCAACATGTCTAAGATAGACCATGCAGTCTAAATGTGAATATTGATTTTGGGTGGAAAATGCAGTGTCTTACTCCATTTATCAAAAAATTAGTCAAAGACAATTATTTTTAAATTTTCCAAAAAATACAATGCATATATATATACTTTTTTTAATTTTCCAAAAAATACAATGCATTTATACATATACATATAGCTTTGATATTCATTTATGATAAAGATGTGCCAATTTATTATTAAATATTTCAAATTTAAAGTTATAAACAATTAAAAACTTTTTAAAGTATAGTTCCTACAAAAATAAAAATTAAATTTGTAACTATATGCAAATAAGAAAAAGATCAAATGTTCCAAATATATTTTTGTTAATTTTTTAAGCATTTTGTTAATCCTACAAAAATATTGTTCTGTTTCTACTAGTATTTAATTTTAATGTATGAAACCCAAATAAAAGATAATTATACATAAGAACATCCTAACATTTTCCAAACTTTAAATACTCTTCACTAAAATATAACCTTCACAATTTCCATATTAAAATTAAAAAACTGGTATGTTACTGATTAATGTGAATTAATTTAATCACTAATGACAGTAAAGACTCATATATAATTCATATTTAAACTCAATCTGAACAGCTTTTGTATTGGGGATTGAAATTAGTATAAACTGAATAAAGAATTAATAGTCTACCTTCTAATATGTAAAAATGAGGAAAATTACAATTTATAATCAGAGATAGCCATTTTATAAACTAAATTATAAAAAGTAGGAGTAATGTTTTTACAGCAGTCCAGTGAGATTTCATCAGTCAAAGAATTGCAGTTCTATTCTATGTAGGGACATTGCTATCATTCATGGAAATCTTGATTTACAGACTTAAAGGCCTTTATCCATCAAGAACGTGAGTGTAGGGAGAAAACACTGAAGAGATTACAACAAAAGACAAGGAGATCTATGGAAACTACAAGTATAGAGAGTGCTGCTTGATGACTAAAGCTGCTCGACTTTTGTATAGGTCTGTTGTCCAACATGAAATCTCATGTTTCCTGAAGATAAACTGCCATGACTTCTGCCGTCACTATTCAAGTCATCCTCAAGCATAAGAGGGTTTTTCTTTATATTTGAGAAAAGGCTTCGGATGTTTGGAGTGAAACCATACACTTTCTCTGCCACGTGGAATTGAACTTCTTCATATCTTCCCAGTTGTAGATGATTTACAATCTCTTGTTGTTCCCCTTGTTTGGAGTTTATTACTCACAGTTTTAGGGATGGCATCTTTCTCTCCTTGTGTTAAATCTCTGGGGTGTCCTGTTTCCGGGCTCTGGAGGTAGGGTTCGGAGATGATCAGCCTAGAGATGCAAGCTGGGGGACGTTTGAGCAATATGAAGGGCCTTATTTCTATTATTTATTACAAGAGAAATTTGAAAGTATTGAAAGGAGTTAACCAGAAAAAGTCATACTTACCACTCAGAATGGAAGTCAGATCTTCCCACTGAGTGTGGACTCACAATCATGACATAGCTTTACCTTCAATTTATAACGGTGAAGTCATTCATTTTCAGTATTCCATGGTACTCAGTAGCAGTGCCATTTAATTCATCTTCCGAGGGGTCATTATTTTTTTTTCTTGTAAAATTTTAAAACATGGTTATGTTTCACTAAGCAATGCCCAGAAAACAAAATCACATGCGTAAAAATCACGCGATAGGAAAAGATACACCAGGCCATTGCAAACAAAAAAAAAACAAGGACTATTATATAACTTTGATGAACGTATAATTAATTCAGAGTCAAGTTCTGAGGGTGCATATGCCCAGTCTCACTAAATAGGTTGTAAACTTGAGTGAGAGAGTAAAACTTACTCCTTACTCTATTTTTTTGTAATGCCCAAAGCACAGTACTTTTCAATGTAAAGAGGCATACACTGTATTAGGCAACAGTGGTGGGCACAAAAGGGTTCCCACAGATAAACTGAATCATATGGTAGCTAGAATCTCTCTCGACACACCTTTGATTTGTGGTATATGCCCTGTGGCTTTGATGTCCTGTTTTCTGATATGGATGCATGGAGTCTTGCTCCTTGATAGGCTTTGCCTGTGTGTGTAAGTTATATATCACGGTATAAATACATGTAGTGATTTCAAATAGCCACCAGCTGTTTCTCATGATCCATACGTTGCTTGGATAGAACTTCTACTGGTCAGAGCTGGGGTCACCTATGATGCTGTCAAGAAAAGAGGGACACAAACAATCCCAGCTGTTGATATTGATCACCCAAAAGATAACAAGCTACTGTAATAATGGAGAAGGCCAGAACTCAGCCACACTGCTTGGGAAATGGGGTTTTAATTAAGAGCTGTGCTGGAGAGGCCCTCCCATGTTTACTAGTAGAGGTAGTTTTACAGTGTGAAGCAGGAAACCCATAAAACAGAATAACCAGGTATGGGGGCCAGTAACAGGAGAGATAGGTGTTTTTCCTAGTGACACTGTGTCAAAGCATGCCTCCCTGGTTAGTGGCAATGCCAATGTCCTGAACTGTAAAGTTGGCAAGAAGGGTTTTTCTTAAAGATTTTATACAAACAATTTACAATGTCAAGTTTTCTAGTGGAAAGCTATAAGGACAAGGAAGCTAAGAACTAAGAACCTGGAAGAAATTTTCCTTAAGTTAAGTCAAACTGGGAAACTTTAAAATTATCTCAGGTTATGGACCCTGCTGACATTCCAAATGGTGGCTGAGTTTTTGGAGGATGTCTGGACATCTCTTCCTGTGTTCTCTTCTGTTCTTGATAAATCTGTATCAGATGATTTCCCATGCTGTCATGGAGCAGAGTAGAAGCCTCTGTACTTCTTCAGTGTTAGACTGTAAGTGATGCAGTGTTTCCCCTGGAGCACGAATCCTAATTGGTCTTAATAAAATCCTGGAGCCAGATGTTGGGGGAAATGCTGAAAGATCAGAGAAACAAAAGGAACAAGCCACAGCCACCTCTCACCTCACCAACTCCTCAGGCAAAAAGGACTGAGTTCCTATCTCCTCCCACCTTATATTCCTTTTCTCCCCTCAACCATATCACTTCCTGTCTCAACCTCCCTAATGCTGGGATTAAAGGCATGTGTGCCTCCCAAGTACTGGGAGCAAAGTCATGAGATCCCAAGTGCTGGGATTAAAGGCATGTGCCACCACTGCCTGGCCTCTATGGCTAACTAGTGGCTGGCTTTGCCCTCTGATCTTCAGGCAAGCTTTATTTGTTGGAGCCTACACAAAATATCACCACAGCCCCAAGCTTATGACACTTGCACATACTGCACACACATGAAGGTCACTCTAGGTGACATTTTTATCTTGACAATAATTTGAGAAAACCTTTGTATTCCTACTCTCAAATGTTCATGCTCAAGGTGCCTTGTGAGTCTGAGCAGAGCTGAACCTCTAACAGCTTCTGCCCACGTGGTCCTTGACTCATTTTCTTATTTATAATTCATCCTCAGAATCATGGGGTGCTGGTGTCTCTGAATATTCCTATCTTGGCACATTTTTCTTAGTTAAATGTGTGGAATCAGGTCACTCTGGCACAATTACCACAAGGTTACAAATAATAGGAGTTCCAGTGGGTGTTTATTTCTTCTCGTTTTCATTAAACTTTCTCATAGCAGATATAAAAATGGTCCCTTAATTGGTACTCATTTGCAAATATATTGAATTCCAACATGTCAAAATAAATTAGATTTGTCTCTCTCTGTAGAAGGAGGGCAATAGAACCAGATTGGAACCACTGAACTTTTATAACATCTATTGACAAACACTTTCACGCCCTAAACTGCACAGCATTTAAAATAATTAGGAGCTTTGTTCAGCATGCATAACATTTACTTTTATTGTTACTTCTTGAACCCAAATATAAAGCTTGATTTTAAACTGTGAAATAATTGTTTCATCTCTTTTTATACAGTAAAAACGGGGTCTAACATTTGGATACTACAAATTATGTTATTTTCGTATAGTTATTAGCTAGATGACTCAGATATTTTAAAACGTTTAATTGAAAAAGAATTATTACATATATTTTCCCAAACAATTAGAAATGTTAAGCAAATATTAATTTATGACATTCTTACATATAAATTATTATAAAGTTGATAATCTTTCTGAGTCATACTTTATTTACAAAAATTTTTTTTAAACAGTAAGTTTAGAATTATTTTGATCAGTTTTCTTCTTTAGAAGAAAGTTAAAACTGCTGCTGTTTGAGTCCATGCATGTAATGAAGCATTATCCAGCAAGGCAATGCAATGTGATGTACATATCAGGAAGCCAGTTTGGAAACTAAAGTACCTGTGGCTAAAGAAAATCAATATTCTATACCATGTAATTATAACCTTGTGGCATTCTGGGAAATGGGAGCAGAGATAGTGAACAGAGTACAGCTGGAGGTTCAGGAGGAGACAAGGAGCAGAGACGACAGGGGACTTTTGAGATCACCATGAAGCAGACTTCCAGTGCCTGGAACAGCAGAAGGCCTGACTGAGCAGACAGCAGAAACAGGCATGTACATACAGCACAACCGCCCCCAGTACATGCTGAGCTACCCCGTTAACCTGCTTGAGTTTCTGAGACAGAGCTCACTCTCACACAAGTCATGGGAATGCCATATTAACAGCCATCCTAGCAGCTGGGAAGTGATCGTATCTCACTATGCCTTCCACTTCATTTTCCATGAATAATGTTCCCATTTTTTTTCATTGCCTTTCTTTAAATCACACAATAGAATATTATTCAGTCGTTAAGACAAACAAAATTAATTTTTCAGGTAAATGAGTGGAACTGGAAACATTCTGGGTGATATATAACACAGACCCAGAAAGATAAATGTCACATTTTTTTTATTTTGTTTTGTTTTGTTTCTCATTTGTGCATGTTAGCTTTGATCTTTAGATAGGTCCACTTCCTTTGAAGTTCCCACAGGAAATTAGTAAGGGGCCATGGTAAGGGGAGGTTTTTCAAAGGAATACAAAGCAGTGGTATAAAGGGAAGGAATGGAACAAGCAGGATTAAGTGGGGTGGGAGTGAGAGGGCAGAGTACAGCAAGGAATAAGGGGAGGAATAATTAACACTAGGGACCTTCTGAAAAAGCAACAATTCAATCTACTACAATAAAAGCGTTCTAAAATACATGCATATACATGGATTAGAGGAGTTTAAATGAAGTTACACTACAACAGGGCAACAATGTCCCAGTTAGACCCCCCCTTTTTTTAGTTATTGTACAAGGGAGTCCAGTGGACCCCAAAACATTATAGGTCATTGACTGCTCTTGGTTACTCTCCAACAGTTCATAGTAAGACCCTGTGACTGAAGGCACCACGTACTTAAGTCACAGACCGTGGAGAAAATATGCTGGGACTAACATGGGAGCTTCATCCCTAGTGGCTAGCTTGCATAAGGCTGAGGGGTACGATGCCTGCTACTGTCAGGAATAAGTAATCATCAGTCTGACCCAAGTGTGAACCATGTGTACTACAATAGTGACTGACCTGGCAAGAAATGGCCCCTGATGCAATAGTGGCACACATGTCATGGGAGTCGCCAACCACTTTCTGGTTGGATTTTAATCTTGCTCCATAAGAGGAAATTCATACATTGTACTGTTACTAGGGCCAAGAACTTGTGGCCACCCAGATAATAGGCCCTAAGAGAGTACCTACTGCTATTATTCTGCTAAATGGACTTAGTATTAAGTTGACTCCTAATGACTTGTAGTTATACCCATAGATTGGTGCATCTCTCAACCCTTATCAGAGACACATTTTTTTTAAATCAGTAGATGGTGATTAACACAGACCCACAACTGGTAAAAGTGCAAGGAATGAAAGACAGTGGAATGCTCAGCCCTAAATGGGGTTTCACACCCCTCCTCCCATGGCTCAGGAATCATCATGAAAGATGTGAGTGGAAAGAGTCTAAGAGCCAAAGGTAATGGATGACTGCAAATAACCAGTGTTTTCTGGACACAAAAGAGTAGTTGCACATACAAACTCACAGTGGCTATAACAGCATGCACAAAGCCTGTGAAAGATAGAGCAAATCCTGAAAGGGACAGGGAAGGTTGGCATAGTCCCATGCCTAGCCAAGGAGCTATTCACAATTGATGGATGCTGTGAAAGGAAGAGTCAGTTTTCTTTAAGAATTTGACCCATGGTAGGCTGATCATGCTCAAGTGGTTGGCTACACAGCCAAGCATATATGAGTAGCACAAATTGGACTTGATGGGTTTTACAGCAGAGGGCTGGGGCAGAGTTGAGCAGGAAGAGAGATGAAAATGAATCTAGGAGGAGTTGGGGGTAAATGTGGGTAAAATGTATTCTATGAAACCTTGAAAAACTAATAAAAACTTTAACAAAGAAAGGTAAGACAACCACAGCGGTGCACACCTGTAATCCCAGCACTCAGGAACAAAGAGGCATGAATACCACTCAAGTATGAGGGTAGCCTGAGCTACACATGAGAGTCCTACACCAACTAGACTACATCCCTGGTGCATGAGCAGGCTTTTTGGAGCTCATTACCTGTGATGGGACACCTTGTACAGCCTTGAGGCAGGGGGAGGGGCTTGGACCTGCCTCTACTAAATGTACCTCCCCATGGGAGGCCTTATCTTCTTGTAGGAGGGAATGGGGAGTGGGTTGGGACAGGGAGGCTACAGGGGCTGGAAGAGAGATGAGGGGGATCTTTGGTGTGTAAAATGAATAAAAAATTTTCTTAATTAAAAAAATAAAATAATTAAATTTAAAGAGGTCTAGTAATGCACATTATAAGAAGAATTTCAGGTGTAGGAGTTAATGGTAGAAGATTTGTTTGGGCTAAGCCTTCTGAGAAATCTTTACCTATAATTTAGTTGCCTCTAAAATAAAACAGTACAGGAGGGTTTGTGTGAGCGGGAGTTGTTGGGACAGGAGATGGATAGAATACAGGGACAAGTGGCCAGACAAATGGAAACACATGAACTGTGAACCAATGGCTGAGGGGCCCCCAACTGGATCAGGCCCTCGGAATGGGTGAGACAGTTGATTGGCTTGATCTGTCTGGGAGGCATACAGGCGGTTGGGCCGGGTCCTGTGCTCAGTGCATGAGTTGGCTGTTTGAAACCTGGGGCTTGGTAGAGACCCTTGGCTCAGCCTGGGAGGAGGGGGCTAGGCCTGCCTGGGCTGAGTCCACCAGGTCGATCTCAATCCTCGGGGGAGTCTTTGCCTTGGAGGAGATGGAAATGGGGGTGGGGGGGGTCGGGGGGGTGGGGATGGGGCAGGAGGAGGGAGAACGGGGGAACCTATGACTGATATGTAAAGTTGAATTATGTTGTAAAATAAAATAAATTATAAAAAAAAACAACAAAAAAACAGTACATTTTGATTATACTTTGTAGAAGGAAAGAAGAGAATGATACATCATAATCTATCAGTTACAAAGAGTGAAATTTGAAAATACACTTAAAAAATGTTTGTCCATAAATCAAACTTAGTCACCTGATGTTATAAAACAAAATCTCTTAGCTGTCAAATTTTAAAAATTTATACAATTACACATTTTTAAAACTTTGAATTTCTTTTGTCAGTTGGGAATATCACACTGGACTTGCATTCATGGAGTTTGTCAATATACTATAATATCTCAGCTATACATTGTCTATAGCCTTACCTCCATCCACTCCCATGGTGATTCATGCTCATCTGATTTAACCTGAATATGAGTCTGTCTCTCTATCAATAGGATTATCTTGCTCATGATGCATAGTTAATGCATTTCATATTCAAGTTATATCTCATTGCAGAGAGAGAATGTAATTTGTCAAATAATATAACAGATATTTTCCAGAGCATAAAACAATAATAAAATGGGCCTGACTGCCAATAAACAGAGAAGAATTGAAAATGTTTAATCTAATGCTCACTTATCATAGAGGTCCACTCAATTCAGGCAGGAGAAAATTGAATTTTTATAGCAGTGTTTGTTCTGGTAGAGAGAAGTGTGCCACTAGAATAATTAAGGCAAAGGTTAATGAGCTGATATTTGTCTAGAAGTAAATTAGTTTTACACATTCACTACCAAGAAAAAATTTAAATGTTTTATTGGCATGCAGAAGATGTAAATTTCTTTATAAATTATGTCATTGATTTTTTTATGTATTAATTATTTCTATCCTGATTATTCAGTTAAAGAAGCAAAAATATGTACCGCATACTGATTTCATGTTTGAATTCTTTTCCTAATGTTATTGCCTGAAGGGTACTTGTTCCAGATGTCAAGTTCACATGCATACACCTTGTATTGATGGCAAAATAGATCCGTCATGAAAACATAGCAGTTAGCTTACCACATATAGTAAAAAGATAGAAACTCAATCTAAGCACCAGCTATGAACCTCTACAAAAGAAATTCCAGCCTTAAAGATCATCCCATAGTATAACTAGTATGTTTTCTTGTGTCCAATTTATAAAAAAAATAGCATGTAATATTATGTCACAAATAAACAGCTCACTATTCTAGTCTTTGAGTATCCACTGTAGCACAATAATATCACAAACAACTTAAACTGCAAGAACAACACCCTTGTCATCTGGGAGTTTCAGGAGTCAGGAACCCAGAGATGGACTAGGTATGGACTGTCTTGTGATCCTTCACAGTGTTTGCATACAGGTGTGAACCAGGTATAGAGTCTCTTCTGAGGCTCACATAAATTTCCAGTGAACAGTTGAGCTTGGAGATAATTCTATGCTCAAGGATTCATGTCAAGATTTGGAGGCATTAGATCTTGGGGCTTAGGTTCATTGCAAATTGATGTTCAAACATCATTTTGGATTTTTGTCACATTTAACACTCCCTATGACAACTGATATTCTGTCCAAGGGGGATGTTGTCAATAAAGTCTATTGGCTACAGTGAAGATATAACCTTCAACTTCCTGCCATATGGACTACTCCCAGAGTAGCTGATGTCATCCTACATGGCAAATGATGTGGTCAAGAGTATCAGTTGTTTGGAGTTAAGTTTCCACTTATGTCACTCAATCTAACAATGGGAAGATGAATGTTTGTCAGGGATCACTTGGGAGGAAGAAGAGGGAGATCATGAAGGTAAAATTGCATGACACATGTAACTAAATATTTGCCCAACACCATTGAATAAGCAACATCAGAATTGAGGTGACCATGGCTTCTTAGTGCCTACCCAAAGCTGTGGTGACAGTATCCATAGCTTTAATGCATGGAGGAAACTTCACAGCAGAAGGTGTATCAGGAAATTCTTTATCTTTCTCTCAGTTTTTATGTGAACTTGAAGTTGCTTTGAAAACCAGTCTTAAGCAAATGAGATTGGAGCCCTCTGCAACCATGTGAAAGCTGGACGTGGCAGTACATGCCCATTATCTCACTGCTGGGGAGGTAGAGAGAACAGAATCCCTGGAGCTCTCTAATTAATAAAATTGGTCTGTCCAGTTTCAGTGAAAGACTCTTTCAAAAATAAAGTGGAGAGTGATAGAAGAAGAAGGCATCTTACATCAAGATCAACCTCTGGCCCGCACATATAAGTGCACACACATGCATGCACACCTGCTCATATATGCACCCCCCCACACACACACACATATGAACATACACACACACACACACACACACACACACAAGTATTTATACTATACACATACTTCGCCATACACATAAACACTCACATACATGCATTCACACCTGCACATGCATGAACCTTCATACACACATGCATATGCACGCATCCATGTGCATACAAACACTCAAACACACATGTATGTGTACTATATACAGAAGTGCAAAAATATACACTATGTCAAGAAATATTAATTAAAGGGGATCAATAAGTCTTAAATTTGTCCACATATACAAATAACATTGATCAAAATCTTCTAAATGTTAGAAACAGAACTGTCATTTTTTAACAAACAGCTTCAAAGACTGATGAAGCAGGATTCTATTTATAAAACCAATGTGGCCGGAGTGGTGGCTCATTCCTTTAATCCCAGTTCTCAGGAGGCAGAGCCAGGTGGATCTCTGTGAGTTCAAGGCCAGTCTGGTCTACAGAGTGAGTTCCAGGAAAGGCACCAAAACTACACAGAGAAACCCTGTCTCGAAAAACCAAATAATAATAATAATAATAATAAACCAATGTGATAAGCCTGCTATAAAATAATTTGTGTGTAATGCTTTTAGGAATTGTAACTGGAATAAAATGTTCTAAAATTTATAAAAGTATTACTTTTTTCAGTGGATTTTGGGTTAGATCTCTGTATGTTTTCAATTTCACTCTTAAAAATAAATGTTACTTATATTTTGGGTTGTGAGCCTAGCCTTTAACAGCTAAGCCAACTCACACACCATTAATCCCAGTACTTGGGAGGCAGAGTCAGATGAATCTCTGAGTTCAAGGCCAGCCTGGTCTACATAGTGAGTTCCAGGACAGCCAGAGCTACACAGAAAAACTCTGCCTCAAAAAAAAAAAAAATAATGATGATGATGATGATGATGCTGATGATGCTGATGGTGATGATAGTGATGATGATGATATTGTTGATGATGATGATGTTATACTGAAATAGATAGGAAGGAAGGAAGGAAGGAAGGAAGGAAGGAAGGAAGGAAGGAAGGAAGGAAGGAAGGAAGGAAATGAACATCCTTTTTTTTTTTTAACCTCAGACCTCCTCCTGTAAGTGAGCTCGCCACCAGAGGGACTGTAGTTGGTGTCATTTCTGCTGCTGCTATCAATCAGAGCATCGTCTACTCCATCATGGCAGGAAATGAGGAAGGTAAGTAGAGAATTTTGCCTATGTTTTCTCCAAAAACCAATAAACGTAGAATCAGGAGAACTTCTGGTTGCACTCTTATTTTCCCTCTCCTCATGTAATTGTGCCCACCTTCAGTGTAATTGACGACTTGATTAATAGTCTGGGTGTGTTAGCTAAAGTCATTGTGTGCCCTGATTAATGTTTAACATTCAATTATAGAAGCCTTTACCCTCACTTTCTCAGTGATATTTTGTGACATTTCTTCAAAATGAATGAATTGTTCATTCGGCTGCAAGAGATAATTATTTTTGAGACTCATCTCTCCCCTCTGTGTGTACCACAAGCCTGATCTCATGTCATACTAATCCTGAGGAAGCTTTAGGATCTTGTATAAGTATACATACCAAAAGAGCCATATCAGTGCTAGCAGGGAGGTGTGTTATATAATACAATGCCCTAAACAGACAAATCAGTTAACGGGAACTTTTGAGTTTTGTCTTTCAGCCACTTTCAGAATGGTAGTCATTTGCTGGATTCTAGGAACAAAACCATCTCCCGCTCACGTTCCCACCATGTCCCCACTAGAAACTATATCCTCTCCCACTGAAATGCTTCTTCATTTCAAATGTTGTCTGTTCTTTTCTCTGCTGAGACCCTGAGCAGACTGGGATAGGATGGGTGGCTGAGAATGTTTAATCCCTATTTAATACATTAGCTTATTTGGAGTGTTTAATCAAAGAGTGAACATGAATACTCCTTGGCATCTGAAAGGACAGTCCTGAGACTGTCTGGAGTGTTTAGGCGACCACCTGTCACTAGAGGGGGGCTGTCCCTGCAGGAAGCGCACACTGATTTGCTGCTTATGGATCCTCTGTTTTTTCTCCACCACTACGCCTCCTCCCTAAGGGCAATGAAACCTCTTTCCCCCACTGCTTCCAAATCCGAAAAGGCTGGAACTTCTCAGCCTGTTCTGATGTTCACCCTGTCCTTGTCCTTCAAGATAGCAACCACAGCGACTGTTGCGTGCACTTTATCCGTTTACTCATTCAGCAAATACTGAATGCCAGTGGTGTGATAACGGCTCTTCCAGCTACTAAAAGTGTGGAGAAAAGCAAGCAAGCATGTTCCTCATGATCTCAGAATTAAACAGTCCAGCAACTGTTAAACGTGCATGTAGAGTATTTCAAAAGATGGTGATTACGACAGAAGGGTGAGGGAAGATGTGGGGATCCTATACAGATAGACAGTGCTCTATTTTTTCCACTTAAAGTACTTACAAACTTAAAAAAAAAAAAAACAGAGACCAAGGCAAAGCATTTTTAAAATGCTCATGATAATAAAGCATGTGTAAAAGTAACCTACAAGCTAAATCTGCAGGAGTAAAAACAGAAAATACCCAGTTAAGCCAAGTGCAGTGGGCTTCTATAAGAGAAAGGCCCGGCTAAGGCAGGACCGTCTGACACCATGATGACAGGAGGCTCGCTAACTGAATGCCTGCACCCAGCAGACTCTCAAAATAACACACAACCAAAGCTACAGTCCTAATGCACCATTCAGGAAACACACCCTGATAACCCCAACAGCGGGAATGTTTCCAAACACAGGAACCCTATCATTTTTAAGCTTAGCAACTCTTTCAGATGTTTCTAGTGCTGTTGAAACCATAATGCTTTTTAAAGAGAATTTTTCCTTACCGTGTGAAGAAACTAATGAGTTGTATCTTAAATTCCAGATAAGTTTGGAATCAACAATGTCACGGGTGTTATCTATGTGAACTCACCATTGGACTACGAGACAAGGACCAGCTATGTCCTTCGGGTGCAAGCAGATTCTCTGGAAGTGGTCCTCGCCAATCTCCGAGTTCCTTCAAAAAGTAAGTTACATTGCTTAAGAGAATGACAACATTTTGTGGTATTTTTACTGGTTAAATAGTGAGTTACATATACATGGGGGGGGGAAGCTATCCCTTGAGGCTTTAGGAACCTCCTTAGTTGCTAGAGAGGAATAGCCATTCATCTTAGCAGATGGCATGGCAACTCTAGGAATAAGACAATAACATTCTATTTACCGACGATGTATAAAATACTGTTGTGATAACTTCACTTGCATAAATTGATCAGTAAACTTTTTCATCCCCCTTTGAAAGCCTGGCTGCATGGCTAATAATACTGCAATGGATGCATGACCACCAGACATTGCCTACATGAGAAGAGAGGGAAAGTAGCTTAAAAATAGTCACTAGTGGGCTGCCAAGATGACTCAGTGAGTGAAGGTGCTTGCCACCAAGCCTAGACATGAGTTTGATCCCAGAATCCTCATGGCAGAAGAAAAGAATCAACTCCCGAATGTTGTCTTCTCACCCCCACATACATTTGGAGGCATTCTTATGCCCCAGGTACACACACACACACACACACACACACACACGTACAGAGAGAGAGAGAGAGAGAGAGAACTAAATAAAACTAATATAAAACTAAACTAAATAAAAGAACAATATTTTAATATTTTTAAGTTAGTGATTAACAATAATTATAATTCACATGTAGAAGCCCATTTAATTTCCTCGTGTTTCTATGTGATGATCAGATGACTATCCCACTTTCTAAAATTAGGTTCCGTAATGTTATGAAGTGACAGTCAGTACATAAAAAACATGATGTAGCTGGAACAGTGATACTAAACTTTTTTTTTGACCTGTCAGAGCAACATCACTCCCATGGAAAAGCAAGCAGATGTCAGTTTGTAGAAAAGGCTGGTACGGATGTGCTAGGACAATGTTACCAACATTACAATAAATCCACGCATATAACGCTTTTCTACACCAAGGCAACTGAGCCTTTTAAAATCAGTGTGTCCTGTTTAAGATCCAGATGGTTACAATAAAAACACTTTTCACCTAACTTCATACAATAGAGGCACCTGCAGAAAGAAAAGTGCAATAAAGCATCTAAAGCAGTAGTTCTCAATCCTCTTGTGAAGACCCTCTCACGGGGATGGCATATTGTATATCCTGCATATCAGATGTTTATATTATGAGTCATAACAGTAGCAAAATGACAAAGTTGCAACAAAAATAATTTTATGGTTGGGGATCACCACAACCTGAGGAACTGTATTAAAGGGTCTCAGCCTTAGGAAGATTGAGAAGCACTGCCCTAAAACATTCATCTTTTCCCTTGAGATCATGTTTCAACACCATATTACATCATGACATTCGTCAGCTTCTCTAGAAGGGGAAGGGGAAAAGAGATGGCGGAGATGTAAACCTCAGAAAGCCAGGTGCTGAAGAAGGGCTCAGGGTGAAGGAAAAAAAAATGGGAGATGTGATATACAATCACATCAGCTCAGCAACTGACTGTCACTAGAGGAGATTGTTATTTACCATAAACTTTACTTAACAAGCTGGTGTGGGTGGCTGTACAGTTGTTTGTAAAGATACATCAAAGGCATTCAGATAATAATACTATCCTCAGAGATAATACTTCACTGGCATAAACTGTTTCGAAAGAGCAGACCACTTTCTCCAGGTTTTAAACATTTGTAATTTTGTTAATTTTATGTGTATTGGTGTTTCCCTGGGTGTATGTGTGTGGCTACATGTGCATGGAGGCCCAAGAAGGTGCCGAATCCTCAAGAACTAGAGCTATGGATGACTGTGAGCCAAGGTGTGGGAGCTGGAAACTGAAACTGGATTCTCTACAAGAGCAGCAAGTGTCTTAACTACTGAGCATCTCTCCATTCTTCATTCAGATTTTAAAGACCTTAAGCTGGGGCCCTTAGCAGGAAAGGGCAATTGCTGTCAATCCCTGGGTCCCCAGGTTGAGGAAAGAATTCCTGCAAGCTGTCCTCTGACTCCCCCTTACCCGTGACAAATCAGCACATACACACACACACACACACACACACACACACACACACACACACACACACAATTAATTAAGTGAATGTAATAAAAAAAAAAAAGCCTGTAAATTACAAGCATTTACACTTTTAGAGAAAGGTAGAAGATTCCATAGACTGTAAACCTATCTGGCTAAATAAACAGATAAAATGTTATAAAAGAATGGTATTATATAACTTGTTGGCTGAAACAAACAGCTACAATGTTCTGAAAGAAAGGTATTATATAACTTGTAAACACAGCAAGTGGAAAAAGTTAATTGAAAATTGCAACTATCACTTTTCATTGAAACAAATAGCTTTAAAAGGAAAATTGTACTGCATGCTCAGGGTATAGGACCTTGTATTTCCAAAGGACTATCTATGATTTTCAGAAAAGAGACATGGTAAGTTCTCTATGTAAACATAATACAAGTACTTCCCTTCACTATAGTGTTAAAGTACATGGAAGACAATAGAAGTTTACCCAATGCCCAGTTATATGCTTGAATGTGCCCTGGTGAGTATGCAGTGATGAGACGAGCTAACAAACTCATGAAATACCCCTCAGAAATGCAAGAAGCCTAAAAGGCACATGTTCATTTGCTCACTGCCTGATTATTTGAATATTGCTATTAACATTTCATGACTAACCTTTGCCTTCTGTTCAAAATGAAGACACATGCATTTCCAACATCATTCCATTTATTAATAACTGTTAATGGCCTGTAATCAATCCGCAGTCCATTAGCTATGCAAATAAGTAGACCATTATGTAAATTGAGGTTAATTAATTAATTGTCTAAAGGTTTTACTTTGCTACAAAATTAGCTACCCTATGGATTTTAACTCTACTGCATATCGTATTAATAAAAGTAAGCATCTAATTCACTTAAGTTGTGCTTTATTGTGACTCCTTTATCAAGTGATTGTTCATAAAATAGTTTTCAAAGTGAATTTTACAACTGTTCTATAAATAGATTTAACATGTGAATAAAAGTTAAAATAGGCAATTATAGAGTTCATTTTATAGATTCAACATTAAAGTTTAAGACAGTATGGGCTAGTGTTTTTCAGTGCTAGGGCTAAGGTTGGGCATATTTCAATATCTAACTCTTACTAGACCATCACAGTGAAATATTAACATGTGCAACACTCTCTGCTACAATTCCGGCTACCTCCCATGACCTCACTTTAAAACTCGTCAGAAACATACCAACCCATCTTTAAGTATTTCCATATTATCTATTTTATGTTTATTAACATTTTTCACTTATTTTACATATTGACCACAGTTTCCCCTCCCTCCTCCCCTCCCCTTTCCTCCCCCAGCTCCCACCTACCCCCCTCCTCATCCACTCCTCCATCTCCCTTCAGAAAGAGACAGGCCTCCCATGGGCTTGAACAAAGCATGGCAGGCACATCAAGTTGAGGCAGGACCCAGCACCTCCCCCTGTATAAAGGCTGGATGAGGTAATCCAGCATGAGGAACAGGTTTCCAAAAGCCAGCTAAGTGCCAGGGATAGGTCCTGATCTCACCAATAGGAACCTTACAAACAGACCAAGCTACACAACTGTCACACACACGCAAAGTGCCTAGGTCGGTCCTACACAGGCTCCCTGACTGTCGGTCCAGAGTCCACATGCTCCTACAAGCTCAGGTCAGCTGTCTTTGTGGGTTTCTCTGTCATGACCTTGACGCCCCTGGCTCATACAGTCCCTCCTCCCTTTCTTCAGGAGGACTCCCAGAGCTTGGCCCAGTGCTTGGCTGTGGATCTCT
>CABHPQ010000098.1:53679-72963 GCA_902168405.1 Peromyscus aztecus
TGGGCATATTTCAATATCTAACTCTTACTAGACCATCACAGTGAAATGTTAACATGTGCAACACTCTCTGCTACAATTCCAGCTACCTCCCATGACCTCACTTTAAAACTCGTCAGAAACATACCAACCCATCTTCAAGTATTTCCATATTATCTATTTTGTTTTATTAACATTTTTCACTTATTTTACATATTGATCACAGTTTCCCTCCCTCCTCTCCTCCCCTTTCCTCCCCCAGCTCCCACCTACCCCCCTCCTCATCCACCCCTCCCTCTCCCTTCAGAAAGAGACAGGCCTCCCATGGGCTTGAACAAAGCATGGCAGGCACATCAAGTTGAGACAGGACCCAGCACCTCCCCCTGTATAAAGGCTGGATGAGGTCATCCAGCATGAGGAACAGGTTTCCAAAAGCCAGCTAAGTGCCAGGGATAGGTCCTGATCTCACCAATAGGAACCTTACAAACAGACCAAGCTACACAACTGTCACACACACACAAAGTGCCTAGGTCGGTCCTACACAGGCTCCCTGACTGTCGGTCCAGAGTCCACATGCTCCTACAAGCTCAGGTCAGCTGTCTTTGTGGGTTTCTCTGTCATGACCTTGACGCCCCTGGCTCATACAGTCCCTCCTCCCTTTCTTCAGGAGGACTCCCAGAGCTTGGCCCAGTGCTTGGCTGTGGATCTCTGCATCTGCTTCCATCAGTTACTGGATAAAGGCTCTGTGATAACAATTAGGATAGTCACCAATCTGATTACAGTATATGGCCAATTCAGGCACCCTCTTCATTATTGCTAGGTGTCTTAGGTGGGGTCTCTTTGTGGATTCCTGGGAGTTTCCCTGGCATCAGAACACTGGCTGCTCTTCTAGAGATCCTCAGTTCAATTCCCAGCAACCACATCGTGGCTCACAACCATCTATAGTGAGATCTGGTGCCCTCTTCTGGCCTGCAGACATACATGTTTTCTTCTTTCTGAATTGTGTTTTTGCAATGAGACTGTTTTCCATCTCCCTGAGGGCATTTATTATGTTTGGCTTTTTGATAATTATGATGCTATCTAGTCTCAGGTGGCATCTGTTGTTTTGATTTCACTTCCCTGATAGCTGAAATATTAGTAATTAGCCATATATTTTACTGGTCATTTACAATTTTTCCTTTGAGAAATATCTGTTTATGTCATTTGATCATTTTTTGGACTGTTCCTATTAAGATTTTTTAAATATAATATATTCATATCACACACACACGTGTGTGTGTGTGTGTGTGTGTGTGTGTGTGTGTCAGACAAGTTGGAAAAAACATACTCCTAATCTGTACTACACTCTTCACCCCATCGCTGTTCCTGTGCTCTGCGGGGTCTCCTTAGCTTGAAGGAGCTGCCTCTGAAGTTCTGCTTTGTTTCTTGTGCATTGAGAATCATGTTTCGATCAGTGCAAAGTATTTCCCCATAATTTTCTTCTAACTGTTTTATAATTTCAGGTCTTTTAACTGTGGTATTTTTAAGCTTTTATCAACCAGAAAAAATATTTTAAATCAAAAATTAGAAAGGATGGTGAAACTATACACATGCTTTTTGGAGGGAGTTATGAGATAGAATAATTAGGATGCACTATATACACATATAAAATTGTTAAAGGACATATTTAATTGATAATGAAATGTAAATGAAAGAATGCTCTTTAAAAAACTATGACATGTGTCTTTGTTCTGACACCACCTTTAGCATGACTGTAAATATAGTGAGAATAGTTATAATTAATCAAGCCCCATTCATGTACAAGTTTTCATTAAAATTACTAATATTTAGTGGCATATAGAATAGTGTTAGAGTATCTCTAGCAGGGATGAGGCCCTACCTAGCATTGGTTCTTACCCCAATAAAAAAAAACAAAATTGATACACAACAATAGCCTTAAAAATAGAGTGTATAAATATGTCTACCAGTATCTGTTCAATGCATGAGTGAATCTGGGAAGTTAAGGCCGAATCCTGAAAGGCTTGAGTGTCAGGCTCACAGCATCAAATACAGACCCTAGTACTCATCCACCCCAGGACCAGTTGCTTGAGTACCAGTTTCCCTCTGCCCTCCCCACACTGGCTCTGTAGCCCTGGCTACTCTGCAGAGGAGCCACACGAGTATTGTCATCAGGGGAATATGCCAGGTTTTTGTGACACATAGTGCCGATTATGAGGACAACCCAGTTGAGGGATTTCCTTCCTTGGAGTGAAGTCAGACTGGTTCCTCTGGTGTTTTCCACTCTGTTCTCTAGACCTCCCCTTCACCTTCAGTCTCATTCGGACAGTATCCACACACTTCCTTGCTCAGCCTCCATGTTCATCACTATTTTTGATCAAATAATTTTGAACATGAGAGCATTGGTATTTCTAATAGGCTGTCTGTCTTGAACATTGACACCTCTTTAGTTTCTGTACACATGCTATATACCCCCATACCAACTCAATTGCTCCTGAGTTCACAGAGTAAAAGCTTATGTGTCTCAAAGCAGCTCTACAGAGTTGGGAACCACAAGACCTTGCACAGAAAAGTATGGCAATATTTCTGCCACAACGATATCCACATGTTTCATTTTTATGTAGTGTAAAAGCAGTAACATGAAACTTTATAGCTGAGGTGGATTTATGTAATTCCATAACTAAAGTGGCAATTTTTGTTTTATCGTAAAATTATAATTATCTTTAAATGTCGAAGAGAAAACCAAACCTTTTTGCAAACATGTCATCATATTTTGATTCTGTTAACTAGGCCTTCAATCAGGAATAAATGACAGGGCAATTAAGATAAGCTTAAACTGGTGATAAAATGACTCAAATGCTATTGATTTCATTTTATGGTTTTGCTTTAGGGTACAAGCTTGTAATACATTTCATTTTCTTGGCTTTTTCCAGTTTCAGACAGAAGGTCTGTGACAGATAATGCTAATGACTATTTGTTATTGACTGACTTACAAAAACATTCTTCACGTAGTCAAGTAACAAAACTGAAGCACTGTCACATAGCTTAGCCTTCACCATAAAAATACTAGGTACGATCAGTGTCTGTGTTCATATGGCTGCCATTCTCGAAATCCTATGAATAATCTATTAATGCCAAATATGGAGACCAGTTTAAAATAACGCCATGCCATGCGTAGCATTTTTATCTCAAACGTTTTAGGCATCGTCTTAACCGGGAGTGGTGGTTCAAAGCCTAGGCCCCAGCATTCAGCAAGCAGAAACAGAAGAATAGGAAGCTTAAGGATAATGAGCTAACCTGGGCTACATAGGGAGTTGAAGGACAGCCCAAAGTGCTTGGAAAGATCATATTTCAAAAACTTGGTGATAATTTTCCTCAATGGCAGATGTTTGCTCAGCATTCACAAAGCTCATGGGTCTGATTCCTGGCACCAATGAATAAATAATAAAAAGTATCTAAGAGATTAGGAATGCATAAAATGGTCTCCTTGCTTATCTTTGAGAACTGAGCCCCACTGTAAAGACAAAAGATGTAATTTTCTTCCTTCTCAAATTTCCTCTAATTATTGTAGTTAACAATTGTATCTGTTGTTACCCTTATCCCTCCCCTGAACTACATTAACTGCCTCATCACTTGAGCTTTTTCTAAGCTATTTTAGTCCAAGTCTAAATTAAGAATCAAGTCAAGATCATTTATTGAATTAAAATGTTTTTCAAACTCATATCCGATTTCAGAAAATAGAAAGCACAAATGCTCTATTAATAATAAGAGTCCTAAACGATACAATGGGTCCCTACATCTCTGCAATCAGAAAGACACTTGCTCCATGGAGAGCAACTAACCCAATTTAATGCACACGGAACTATGCATGGAACTGAAATCCACTAAATAATGCATAGAACTAAAACATCATTTCTGAAAATGGAAAATTGAAGCAACTGTCTAGGTAATATAAAATATGGGATAAATCATCACTATTTTCTTCTAAATGGCATGAAGTCCTTACTATTTATGAGTAGGAGTCAGCTGTCATTAGTCTACAGACATTTAATTATGATCGAGGTTTGGATGTAGCTCAGTGATAGAGTACCTGCCTAGCATACACAAGGACCATCTACAGTCCCTGCTATCAGAGAACGAAAACTTGGGTCTGAACTATAAAACCAGGGTCAGTGAGAGAAAAGCCAAATAAGCCTTTTGGCTCCGTGGGCTTTTGGATGCTCAGTAGTTCCTGGAACTGAATGGAAACCCTTGACACATCTGTCCTTCCTTTGTTGCCTGAACCTCTGGGTCAAATTCCTTCCGGCCCTGTGTGCAGACGTGCCTACTGCCCCTTGGGGCAGAACTAGTGCCCTCCTAGTCTGTCAGCAGCTATAACAACTTAAGCATCTGAAGTCATTCAGACACGATGAGACTTACCCATCAACCTCTGCCAGCGCATCGATAAAAGCTGCCTCTTCTTTAGCCAGAGAGCAGCCTGGCATCTTTGTCAGATTGGCTGTACTACACTCATAGTAGAAACCCCAGCACAGCCAGGCCTGTGTTTTCCGAGCACGGGACTCTGTCTTATTTCTATTGCTCCAGTGGCAAAAGACCTCAAGTCTCCACCAGCGTAGCTGACATTGTATACTTTCCTAAAGATGTAGCATACCTGTTAAATTGATTTGCGTTCGTTTTACTTCTTATAGCAAGTGAGTAGCGGACATTTTTTTCTACTTAGTGAAGGACTTTATTTTGATCAGATTTTAAAAGCAGCTGAACCTACTGGGTCTTGGTTGTTAGGGGGGGAAATCCCATTAACTAGACAAAGATAAATTTCAGCATTATTGTTGCCTGAGTTTTAGAGCAACAGCCCTGGGCCCGGCAGACCTCATAGGCTTTGCTCAATAGCAAGTTGAGGTGAGCGACTGTGAAAAGCAGAGAGGCATTTTCTTCAGGGTGGCTACGTCATCAGTGCCGGTCAAAGTGTGTCTCCTCAGTCATCCTCTTAGTGGTTTGAGAGGAGGAATCTGGTTCCTGCAAGATGGCTTCCCCTGCTTCGCAGCTCAGCCTCACCACCAGAGATGATTGCCACCTTCACTGTGGAGGTGATCTGCCCTGAGAGGCTCATCTGTTCCTGAAAGTCAGGGGGAGTGCAGTCAAGGACAATGATACCTGCCTCTGTGCCTTTGGCCTTGGAGACTGAGAGATAGGTCAGGCGTATTTGAGTCTTTCGCATGTCTCTGCAGGGTCAAGAGGGGTCTGACCCAATGGACAGACATAAATGAAGGGAGAGACGCTAGACATCAAACCCGCTGCCAGTCACCTTATAGAACAAGTGAGGACCCTTAGCCTGGTGTGTTCATGTCAGTAGATATATATGCTCAAGACTTCGTGTACTCCCCACTCATTATGATTATATAGTGAAAAGAAGTGCCGTAGAAATGCCATGTGTAAGAAGTGTGAATGGGAATGACCCTGCAGGTGAATCTTTGTCTCAAACGGTGTGACTCCCCATTCTGCTGAGTGTCTAGGTGGCTGCTTTTCTCAATTCTATATTCATGATATCTGTTTACTCTTAAGGAATAAATATAGCTGAAAGTGGTCCTTGACACACCTGAAATCCTGTCTGGTGGGATATAAAGGCTGGAACATCAGGAGTTCAATGCCATCTTCAGCTACAGAATAAACCAATGCTAGCCTGCACATGAGCCTGTCTCATGGACAACCAAAGTCAAAAACAAACTAAAAACGACTTCAAAAAATAACAGCGTCTTAATTACTTTGCTTCCACTCCTCTCCTTTTAAAATGACCTTTCTCTTCTTTGATCCGCATTAACCCCTGATTACTCTTCCAGCCTTTAGTTTCAAAGTGTTCCAGTTTTGAAACTTTTCATGATAAGCGGTCCCTGTCATGTGGGAACAGATACATCTGGCCTTGATTTCTTCGTAAGGACAAGGATGTGACATTATTCAATTTTGCACTGCCCCAGTTTCCATCTCCGGGACACAGGTGATATGTGGAGAATCTCAGAGAAGATGAATTCTGAGTTTGATCCTGCAGCTCGATAGCAGGGACAGCAGTGTGGAGCGGAGGATTTTATTTCAGGGGCCATTGTGAACACGTTTGCCTTCCCATTGCAGAATGTGTGTAGTAAATGCAATGTGATTCTACGTTCCATTGTTTTCTGTGAACAAAACACTTTCATGTCATCAGTTGCTCTAATTAAGTCTCACATTTTGTTTTTGGTTATTCTTTCAGTTCTGGAGATTTCACCCCAGTTCTCACTCACGGGAGCTGTATATTTTGCAGAAGCCACACTCTAGCCCATTTCTCTTTAGTTTTTGTCTGAATTACCTGTCTATTGGTGAGAGTGTGATGATATTGGAGTCATACACTATCACTGTGTGAAGGTCAATATGTTATTTAAGCTGTAACAGTGTTTCTGAAAATTTTATGACTCAGGAACAATAAACATAAATTTAGTTTGCCATTCTTTTTAATCATTATTTAGAATGCAAGTCTAGCAGTCACTTCTTCCAAATCTAATTCATGCTTTTATTCCCAGGAATTTTGATAAGCTCCATTAATCAATCTTGTTCCTGTTTTCATCTCTTCTGGAAACTTGTAGAGAATTAGCTCCTTATGTAATATCTTTAAAAAATAATTACAGACAAGCAGTTCAAAGGAAATCATTATTCTAAATGTTGTCACTCTCAATTTGGAAAGCCTATTGCTAGTTATTTACTTACAGCATGTATTTTCCATCTTGGCTGTTTGACATGCAGAGCTGTGTGCCTGCTTTTCTAAAACATACAATGACAGCAAGAATGCTAGCCAGGCCAGTGGTTCGGCTTTGCTCATGCACTTTTCCCATAGAAGACATTCCAGAAAAGAGGCTAAATGTAGCAATAAAGCAAACAAGCAGGAAATGCTATTTTAAAATCTGTATTAGCAAAGATTGTACATCACACAAAGTTTAACAGGTGAAATATTCACAGTCAAATTTGCCTTAGCAGAACAGAGAAAGGCATGTGTGCAAAATATTTGTGCAATTGTCTCACATCCCTGTCTTTGGTATCAGATAGGTCTGGGTTTCCTATTAAGCATCAATATTTACTAAATTTTCTAGTTTAGAATTCTCAACTTCCTTTGGGTGTAAAATGTCTCTATCTAATTGGATGCTTGAGTTTTTTAAGCATGATATTTTTATTATCCTCAACTATTTCTGGAAAGGATCCCTTGTTAGAAGTGATGGAAGCCATCTTTGACTAACTCGTGCTAAGAATTTATCAGAAGAATCCTCTAAAGCTTGAACAATCAAAGCACAAGTAAAACTGGATCTGTGGAAAGACAAATACAATATTAGAAACTAATACTCTTTTTGAAACTATGCCATCATGACAGCTGGGACAATAACTTTCTAACCTATGGCAGTGTGTGCTGAGGACAGAATCTGGTTGGCTTGAGTTGAAGTGTGTCCCCTTGAATGTGGGTGGTGTGGATCCTCACAGCTCATGATCTGTGGCAATAACCCATGGGGTATGTGGGTGCAGTGATAAAAGTCTATGATTAAAAATGAAAGATGATAGGTGACTGATCAGGAAAGACAAAAAACATGACTTTACCCTTTCAAAAATAAGTTATAACAAGACTGTGTTTGAGGTAATGCTTGTGTGAGCAGTATGGAGGTCACTATGAAGGAATGGGTTATTCTTTGAAGGTTCTATTACTAGAATTTTACTTCCGATCACAATTTTATTTTTTCATTTTTACTGACTTGTGTTCAAAATTATTATCAGGTAAATAACTGAACTAATTTATGAAGTTGTGTTGTTTCAAACATGTCTTTTTTAATAAGTAGTTGAGGAAGGGAAAGGAAGGTAATGCTTCAAGGTAATGACCTCATGCGAGAACTGTGAAATGCTAACAGGTATTCATTATGTACTTTCCAAAGGCTAAATTTAGCATGCTCATTACACTAAATAGTTGCAAGTACATTGCTTCATCTTAAATTGCTTCCAAATTTTCTGTAAAATTTAATTATTTAATATGTTATGTGCTAGTGATTAATGAACTAAGTGAAAATAAACAAATTAAAAAATAATTAGATTGTATTTTGTATGATCATTGTACTGTTTAGTGGTTCCTTCTTGGTTAAATCCTCACAAGTAAGTCATATACAAGTTGGAAATACCTTCTTACAAACAGGTGAACCAGCAAATCACAAGTTCATATTTTTATTTCGTAGGGGAAAAGAGGTTTTTATCCTGAGTTTATTCATGTGGAAAAAGTAAATATTCATATAGTGTTTCCTTTTTACATAGTATATTGTATAAAATACATATAATGTACTTGGTCAAATGTGCTGTGGGATTTGTGTGAGAGAGAACATTATGTTTCATAATTTGGGGATTCTCTATTTTATTCATTAAAATTTATTTATTTTAGTTAGAAAAGTGATGTCTTTTTATATAAAATTATAAAATGTTTATAAAAAGAAATTTAATTTACATTTCCACATTTTTGTTCTTTTATACCCTGACATATTTTCTCCTAAACTATTTTACTGTAGCTACAGGCATACAAACACAATTTTCATCATGTATGCTCTTTTTAAAATTTGGAACTGTTCCTTTTCATTTATTATCGTAGTATCCAAAATATTTTATGTCATTAGGTATTTTTCAGAAACATCATTTCAGTGACTTAATAATTTTCATAATCTTCCTTGTAAGTGTATCATAATTTAGTCCCCTCATTCTATGCTATTCAAAATCTGATTTCTTTTACAAGTATAGTTGGCAACCAAATTCAATACAGGGGAAACAAGGTCTCATTGTTCATTCATTCTGTTTCTAAATCATTTCCTGTTTATTGAAGTGACGTCGAGGAGTGTCTTCATAGAGACACTCCCCCTCCCGGACCGTGTTCATTTCAACTAGCTCATCCATTTTCTGAAGCAGTTTTAAAGTAAATTTCAGTTCCTGAATTCCATTTCCTTATTCTGTTCTCAGCCTCCAAAGTACTTATTAAAACTTAGGAAACTTTGGAAATGCCCCAGTGAGATAATATTTCTTATGTGTTCAGATACAGAAGAATAATAACATATCTGGTACCTATGTGCATAAAAATACTTAAAAAAAACTATTGACACAAAATTCTCTGTGCCCTGTTCCTTCTGAATTATGATGTTTAGAGAGTTTTAAATATTCTCTAGATTTTAAAGTGATTTAGCTGAGGCCATAATGAAATTATTTTGTGTGTGTGTGTGTTGCCAGGTGTTTGGGTCTAAACACTAGTTCTGGGTCTTCTAGTTGTGTAAATTCGAGCATGTTGTTTAATTTCTTCAAGCCCCATTATCTTCATTGATAAAACAAAGACAGTCAATGATCCTTAAGATTTTATTACAGAATTAAATGGAAATAGCACTTAGAAAGCATTTAACCCCCAAAGTTCCCAAGGTTGGAACAACCATTAATAATAGTCACTGTCCCTGGTCATGTTCATGCCTGAATATAAAGTACAAAATACAACCGTTTGTATTGGAAAATAATTTCACTTTCACTAACTTTGTTATTTGGGAATACCCTGAAACATTTCTGTTTTTGTAAACCCGTCTCCTGGAATTTACATACAAAAGTTAAAGCAATTGTAGACAGAATGGTAGCCTCCATTCCCAAGAGATCTCTGTGTCCAAATCTCTGAACTTCATGAAGCTTTGACCTTGAGGTGTAGATGTAACCAACCGTCTTATTAAATAAGAAACACAGAACCAATGCAAAGAAGAAAGCTAAGAGGTCAGAGCTAAGAGGTAAAACCTTACCCTTCCTCCTGCAGTGGTCCTCCTGCGGTGGTCCTACCTTTCCGAAGGAGAGCTACTTCCTGTGTTAAAGTCTTTATAAAGACTTTCAGTTCTGCCTTCTCATTGGCTGTAAACCCAACCACATGACTGCCTCGTCACTGCCTGTCTGTACAGACCTCCAGGTCTTCTATGGTTGGTATTGAGATTAAGGGCATGTGTATCCAATGCTGGCTGTATCCTTGAACACACAGAGACTTACCTAGCTCTGCCTACCAAGTGCTGGGATTAAAGGCATGCACCACCACCACCCAGCTTTCCTATGGCTTGCTAATAGCTCTGACCCCCAGGCAACTTCATTTATTAACATACAAATAACATTTTAGTACAAAAGAAAATATCACCATATTGAGGAACTACTTGGATTTGGTGAATGATAGACACAGAGCTAGCTCTAAGATATCTGGGGTTTAACACAAGTACAAAGAAAGATCTTAGTGAAAGAAAGAAGCAAGATGACCTGGGTTGGCAAAACAGCACTAGGAAGTCTCTAACTATTCTAGATTTAAAGAAAGAAAAGCGTTGGGAAGCAAAGAACACATGTAGCTTCTGGGAGCTAGTGATGTAAGATCCTGGCAGATTAATTTAGAAGAACTGTGATTTTTGCATAGCAGATGTTTAATAAAAGACACAACTCTACCTGGGGCTTCCCAAATGGAATTCAGTGTTGCCTACATATCCATCAGCCTAGGGAGATATTTTGGACAAACAGACTATAAAATAAAATATTTGGATACTTAAAGTCACAATTTATGGTAATTTGCTATAAAACTGTATGGAATGTATATGTTAGCTAAATAGATAATGGGTGGATAGATATATGATAGATTGATAGTTGATATATAAAGAGATAGGTTGATAATAGAGATAGACATAGATAATGATAGAATGTACACAGATAATTGTAGATATATAGATTAGATAGATATGTAGATGATAGATAAATTGATAAAAGATCATAGAAAACAGAAAAAATAACCATTAATATAGAAGACTCTCACTTAATGCAATATAATATTTATAATTTTCCAAAAAAGGAAAAATGTTAATATGAACACAAATCCAGACTTTATTTAATACCTAGAATATTATTCATTTAATTATGTCCTCAATATCATAGTAATAAACTCATCAGTTTTGTCATTTTCCCAGAAGACCTAGTTAAAATACAGTACTATATATTTTAGTAATCTGAGTGTCTGTGTCTGGGGCAAACAGTTGTGTGCGTTTCTTCCCTTAATTCAGCTATTAACCTTTCAGTCAAACACATACATAAAATGCATGTTTTAGATACAAGCAATTAAAATCATGCAAAGGTTAATTAAATCAACATCAAAACTAAATTAGAAAACTATTAAAATAAACTGTGAAATATTCAATCTTTCTCGCTGTCTGGCTACCGAAAACAAATACCACAGAAGACACAACAGAGCATAAACCCACAGAGAGAAGCTGAGAACTAAGGACCAGTGGCTTTCTCATCTTATTCTACCTAGTAGTGTATTTCCAAATACCCTGTAGGGGCAGCCTGTGCGACCTAACCCTGGCCACCTTTCCTGCTCCACAACTCACTGTGATTCTCATACTGCTTCGTCTAACTCAACCACAGGGAGACTGGAGAATATCAGGCCTTCCTATCATTTTCTGATCCATTTTATCAACACTTCTCTCATTTTTATTTTATCTTTATTCATTCATGTGTGCTTGAAATTTGTCTTAAATAAGTGATACAGCATGGGGAGAAAAGGGGATTTTGCAAATGTTCAAAGAAATTTAACTTAAGTCAGAGTTACTTCCAAGCTTCTTCCTGAAAATAACCAAACCCCAGAATTGGCTGGAAAAAAAATAGCAACACAGTCCTTACAGCCAATGTGTGTGAGGTATGGAAATCAAGGCACCACGCATGTTGTGTGCCCACAAGTAAAGCATCCAAATGAAGGCATCCTGGTGATTCCATGTTCAGGTGGACACTTTGATCTTTCACTCTTGACCAACATTCATTCTCCATCCTTCCATGTTCCTTGTGAATTCCTTCTCAATCTTCTTTCTGCGTGGATGGCAATACCCACCCCCCCTTAGACACAGGCTGCACACATCACCCAAACTGGGTAAATAAGGTGCTGGGTCTCCAGTACACGAATCTTTGGTTTTGTCTAAGGAATAAAAATAAAGAAGGGGAAAGATCATAAAGAAAGAAAACAGCAGGGATTGATGAATTATTTTGAGATAAGATAAAAGAAAAGTGTTAGGGCAGGGAAATGACTTCTCACTCTGAGTCTGATTGCATGTCCTACTGTCTGAGAAGCCAGAACTGAATACAGCTGGCAAAGTCAGTGAAGACTGGATAGGAAAAACAAAACAGAAAGTGTTCACATTCCTAAGACTCTCAAACCAGGATGCAAAAACAATAAATGAATACTACTTACTTAAGGCCAAAAATATCAATGATGTTTGAGTTTAGCTATATGAGACTCTTCTCTCAGCCCTAAACCTGAACACACACTATTTAGAGCAAGGAAATTCTTTAAGAGAGACAAGCCAACCCCCTTATGGTTTTGTATATAGTTTAAGCTTTTACTAATCATTGAAACTGGTTAATTACATCTTTTGAGCAGTGCAATTTCAAAAAGCTTAGACACACACACACACACACACACACACACACACACACACACACACACACACACACGTGAAGACATTTAAAATCCCTCTTCTCTAAACAACCCACACTTAAATCTAAAGTGTGTCCTATTTCTTATCTCAATAAATCACCAACTTCTCTATAACAGCTTCTAAATTATTTTCTCTGGCAAGGTCAAGGACCTGGTTTTACCGAAGGGAAGGTCTTCAGGGTAGTTCCTCAAGCTTCAGACACCAAACTGAGCAGTACCTCTCCTGCACTGATGGCAATGTCATTGTTGGTTACCTGTCAGAAAACTGAGCAACCCCTATAGCCAAGACTCTGTAACTCCTTGCTTTCTTTGAATACCAAAGTGATTGCTCAAATTTCATCCCAACCTAGTATACCACCATAAACCCTACTGGGTGAACTGTTCTTTTCAAAGTATAAGAGTAATTGTTAATAACCACACAGCAAAGTTAATATTAGGCATTGTTGAAATTTCTTCCACCAAGGAAATAGTTAATCCATTAATTTTTAATTTATCCCCAGGCAAGTTCTTAGGAAGCAGCCACATTCTTTACCAAAATATCACAAGAATCTCTAGGCCAGTTGCTAAGATTTGTTTTCCTCACTGAAACCTTTGGAACTGGGCCTCCATGGTCCCACATTGCTCTTAGAAATTTTGTCTTCCAAGTCCCTATGCAGAGGGCCCATAAAGCTCCACTAACAGTATTTATCTGCTTTTCAAGTACAAAGTTCAAAGGCCTCTATAGTCCTGTAAAAACAGCATGGTCAGGCCCACCACAGCAATATCTGTCTTAGTTACTTTTTTATCGCTGTGACAAAATACCATGACCAAGACAATGTATAGAAGGAAGGGTTTATTTGAGATTACAGTTTCAGAGACATAGGAGTCCATCACCATCATGATGGGGAATCATGGCAGCTGACAGACATGGCAACTGGAATAGAAGCTGAGGGCTCACACGTTGAACTGCCAGCAGAGACTAGAGTAAACTAGGAAAGGCACATGGCTTTGAAATCTCAAAGCCTTGCCCTCAGTGACATACTTCCTCCAGCAAAGAATTGGCTTCTAATCATCCCCAAACAGCACTACCAACTGAAGACCAGGTATTCAAACATGTTAGCCTAGGGGACATTCTCATTCAGACTGCCACCAATAGTTATGTTAACTGTTTTCCTCAGGAAATAAATCAATTTTAATAATGTCTCCAGGAAAAGAAATGGATGGTAGCCCTAGAGAAATTACCAGGAAATTAACATATTATAGCACTAATAATTGATCAAGGTAGACTTCCCATCTGTAAGAACCTTATTGTGAGGGAAATCAAAGTATGCTAATCATTAAATGCGATAAAATTAGTTGAAAAGTTTGTTTATAGAGAAAAAATTTTTTAGAGTTCTATATATTTAAAGGAAGGGTACCTATTATCATCTATCTAAAATTAGCAGGGAAAGGAAGAAGCAGACTAGTTCATTATACAGTACAAAAACAAAGTTCATTTTATTCTAAATATAAATTACACAATTAGAAAAACACTTGTCTCACAACTGTGCATTAGCTGACTGTCATAAAGAGTTTACAGAAGACTACAAACATAAATTCCAAAGTTAACTGGCAAATTACATTAAATTACAATTCAGACCATAATTTTTATGTCTTTTGTGAAATATACTAAATGATGGCATTTTAAAATAAATGTAACCTTAGACATATTTAAATTTGAGCAATGACTGATTGTTTTTAGATTGCATGGTTATTTCTTTGGAATCTTGTATATTTACTAATCTTTTTAAAATTAAAGGCCAGTAATTTAAAGTCCCCCACAAGTTCTGTAACACAGGTGGTGAGCACAGGTGATTGTGAACAAGCCTAGAGAGCATTATGACTAGATGAATGCACACATTTGAATGTTTCTGCATTGAAGCATTTCCTTTCCTTTGTATCACTGAGTTGGTGAACCACATCCGTGTTCTGGTGACAGGAAATGAATACAGAGCTCCGATTCTCCAAATAACTCAGAAATCATGAGCCGTTCTCTCCTCAAATGATTTTTAACAGTCCTACACTTTTTTCCTGAAGTCCTCCCAGCCAGATGGTGGCCTATATTGTTTGCTCCCAGGGTCCATGGAAGAGTCTAACAACCAGCTGAGGATTCTAATCTGAGGGATATCCAATGAATAACTGAGCTTGTTAGTCCATTCACTTTATTCTTCTCAGTCAATTCTATCTGCACAGTTTCTGTTCTCATACTTAGCTCCTCCCAGTCCCTCCTGCTCTCAGTCCCTTCTGCTGTTCTCTCTTCATTCTCCTTAGTTCTTTCCATCTCTGTCCTCATCTTTGTTCTTCTCAATCAGTTCTCTTGCTGGTCTCTCATATCTATCTAGGTCTTTTCCATATTCTCCCCCTTCTTTGTTCCCCTAAGAATATATATATATATATATATATATATATATATACATTCCCCTAAGAATATATATATATATATATATATACATTCATTAGCAACTTGTTAGTAAAAACTACAAAGTAAACTCTCAGGGATAAGTGTTCTGATAAGAGTCACACTTGGCAAAGACCTGGTCAGCCTAATTGGTGGCTGACAACAGCTGTAGGTTGTAAAAAGATCTGGCTATCTCTTAAAGGGATAGCTACAAAGGTTATAAGGAAAGAAATTAAACCAATGAGAGATTTAAGGAAAAGGCAAAGAATGTGTGTACTATTTTATGTGATTAATAATATCCAGATATAGTTAGTCAGTTAACAGCCTGTTAGTCACCTGAATCTCAGGACCTATATATAATTAGTCTACTGAGCCTAAAATATTGCATTAAAAACTGGTGTAGAATTAATACAAAGTGTTAATTGTTATTTGAATCAGAGTGGGGAGGTGCTAGTGGAGGAAGCTTAGGGCAATATAGGTGCTGTTGATCTCTTGAAGGACTAAGATATACAAAGGCCAGACACCTGCACTATCACTTCTGGTTCACTATAATTCTTCTGAAGAGTTTTGATCTAACAAGGCCAGGCACCTGCAATTCTACTCTGTGAAAGTTCCACAAAGACTCTTTGTCTGGCCAATATTTACCTTGTCAGTAGCTAAGGATGGAGAATAAGACCTCTAAATATCTACAGTCTACATGGAACAATAGATCTAGCATGAAGCATATTTTAGTATGTTTCAATTCAAAAAAATTGTACAGTTAAATAAGAAACTATCTTCTAGACTATCCACAATTATGTGTGCCCATAAGACTGAGATACAATCATGAGAGTACATGTACACATAACATGGAAATGCACACTAAATGGGGAGAATCATAGCTGTTATTGCACAAGAAGTTTACAACAACAGACAGCCAATTCATTCAAAAGGCAGTAATTCCACAATGCCTTGCATGATGGTTTCCTCTAACTGAACCCTTAGTTCTGATATGTTGATCTTCTGAACACTAGTTGTCACTGCTGTATACTCTCATGGACTTTTGCTACCAGCAGCTCTCAATAGAAAGAGTCAGAGACCATTTTTAAGATGAAGTAAAAAAGAAAATGAACATCAGAAAGCATGTGTGTTTTCTTATTTCCTCAGTCATAGATAGATTAAAACTTAATCCTAATTACCCTCAGATAAAAGTTTCCGATCCCTCGATACTCTGAGGCATTCCTTTTATTACCCTGAGCAGATCGTGGGAGCTGGTCTCTCACGGTCCATATTACTAGTGGCTTTTGTTCTAATGAATAAACACCAATAAAGATATATCTTGCTTTCCAGGTAATACAGCTAAAGTGTACATTGAGATTCAGGATGAAAACGATCACCCCCCAGTGTTTCAGAAGAAATTTTACATTGGCGGTGTGTCTGAAGATGCAAGGATGTTTGCGTCTGTGCTCAGAGTGAAGGTATGAGAAAAGAAACCCTGATATGAAACTGCACTGAGAGCAAAGAGCTCTGAGTTTTGCACATATGTTACAGCTTCATCATTTGTGTCAATAGCATTTATACTCCTGTTAAAAACACAAAATTACTTTTGTTTGTTTGTTTGAGTTTTTGTTTTGTTTTTGAGACAGGGTTTCTTTGTGTAGCCCTGGCTATCCTGGAACTAGCTCTATAGACCAGGCTGGGCTTTAACTCAAAGAGATCCACCTGTCTGTGCTGGATGAAAGGCGTGCACCACCACTGCCCGGCTGAAAGCATGAAATTCTTTAACTAGAGTTTGCATTAGTTTTATTTCTGTTGCTGGATAAAATACCCTGATGAAGGCAACCTAAGGAGAAAGGGTTATTTGGGATCTTAGTTCCAGAGAGGATAAACCCATCATGATGGGGACGTCTTGGCACTGGGAACAGGAGGTCCACCAGCACATTGCCTCAGCAGTTCAGAACCACTGAGTGGACAGGAAGTGGGACCAAGCTCTAACATCTCAGAGCCCACCCCAGTCACACACTTCCTCTAGGAAGTCTCTACCTCCTAAAGGTTCCATAAGCTCCCCCAAAATGCACCTCCCTCTGGGAACCAAGTCTTCAAACACGTGAGCCTCTGGGGAACATTTCACATTCAAACATGATAGAAACATATACATTTTATTATTCAAACTCAACGCACTTTGTTTATGTGAGGTGAACCACTAAGCAACTTAGTATATTTTTACTAAAAATGGGGTCAAATTACTTATAGTAGTCTACATAAAATGTTACAGTGTTTTACCCACTATATATTTAGGGTTTTTTTATTCATTTATTTGTTCGTTTGTTTGTTATGTGTTTATTTATTATTGTGTATGTGTATACATGATGCCATGGCTGGGGGTCACATCATAGGTGGACAGATCAGAGGTCACATTTCTGGAGCCAATTCTTTCCTTCCTCCTATATTGGGGTTTGGGACCTTGAACTTGGGTTTCCAGGTGTGTGCTGCAAGCTTCCTTAGCTGCTAAGTCATTATGTCGGCCCTCTCCAGGGAGGGTTTTCATGCCTCCATTAGGATCACTTCAGAATAACTCCACAGAGTCTCAAAATGAAATTTCTAGTGACAGATATGGAAATCATCAATTTACAATGAAAATGATTGCCGTCTTACAATAACTTTTCAAATTTCAAGTGATGTTTCAATAGGAAAAAATAACACTTCATAGACACTGCTAACTTTGGTACTTGACTAAAAGTTTATTTTAATCCCTTCATAGTCAGAAAAATTTTGCCAACTACTTACATAATTTACAGACTGCTCAGGTTTCAGATTGATGCTTTCAGTTTTAATCTACTATCCACGAGCATATCTAGAGACGGTTTAAATACTCTCACGTGCTTTCAGTTGTTTTGATAGTACACAATACAATTTTTAATGGTTTCTTCTTATTGGGGTAAGAGTTAGATTCTTAGTTCGTAGTAGATTATCAGTTATAGTTATTTTTCTGAGATCTCCTTAACAACCATTTTAACGGCTATACACTAAGTATACAAATTCATTTTGATCCCCGGCGAGCTCGGCTTTGGCATTCCTGTGCTCTGCTCATTAGGAGCTGTCATTTTCTCCCCTTAGCAGGACCTCCTTGATGAGTTTTGCGCTTCCACCTGCTTCCAGCACCTATCATACACCTTCAGTAACCAAAAGAAATTTCAGCCAAGCCGACAACCAAATGTAAAGGCAGTGCTCAGAGGGGAGGATAAACATCCCAGAGCCTCTGAGTTCCCACACAGACAGAGAAGTCTGTGTGGGAAACATTCATGAGAGGTCAAGCACTTCATGAAAATCAGTGTTTGATGGTGAGACATGCCCCCTGCATTGGTCAGAAACCTAGAAATGGTATGACTGAACAGAGATTGGCAGTGCGCTGACGGACAGACCTGATGAAGGAATTCGGTTACTAGAGCACAGACTGCACTATGGACCTAAAGGGAGGAACCATTTCAACTACTGAAAGAACATGTTTGTTTTTCTTTTCTGGAGGACACAGAAGATAACACTGGTGCAGAAGGGTAGATAGATCAGACGGGAGGGTATATAGATTCCCCTAGTGCAGGGCAGCAGGTGAGTCCAAAAGTCAGTAGAACAGCAGTAGGAGGCGAGGGATTGATAAGCTAGTGGAAAAGTCTTTATTGGCCGACACAGTTGCCGCTCTTAGCCTGGAATGCAGGAACCTTCTATTTCCCGTTTTATCCCAGCAGACATGAGTTAAAGCAGTTCTCAATTCATACACGGGGTTGGAAAATATTATTCAAAAGTAATGCTGAATTGGTGCCTACTCTCCTGGGAGGTTTGAGGAAAAGATGGTTTTAAAATGAGAAATCTCCCGGGATTATGATAGAGGCTTTTTAAGTCACTTGCTGCCGCATATTAGAGTAATGTCAGATTTCATCTACTATGAATAAAAGTTATTTTTTTTAGTCTGCCATAAAACTCAAAATACTGAAAGTTAGACTTTTCCAAAGATGCTGCCAGTTAAAGAACAAAGGAGAAAAGAAAAGTGTCTCGCATAAAACAGAACTGACAGTGTAAAATGGAACTTTGAAATGCCAAGAAAGAAAGCTGTAGTGCCTTAGAATATGTAGCGTGGACTTGAGCTGATACTTAAAAATACGTTGCATAAAGATAACACAATAAGATAACTGATGGGATGAATTGCCCAGTATGTGTTGGGAAATAAGGAAGTTCTGAATCTGCTCTCTATTGGAGCATCTAATATGCTAACTGGCTTGCTAGGCACTCATGCTTAAGAAGTAAGTGTACTCTTTTCCTACTGTCTGCTAAATACAGAACACTAGCTTTCTACCCTCCTTACCAAAAAAAAAAAAAAAAAAAAAAAAAAAAAAAAAAAAAAAAAAAA
>CABHPQ010000098.1:73063-93382 GCA_902168405.1 Peromyscus aztecus
ACGAGAGCTTTAAGTGATTTGCCACGGTGGGACAGTTTAGAGGGTGTGCTTGGCTTCTACTTGCTTTGCTTGTCTAATTTTATTCAGGTGTCTAATCTCTTGGGGTCCTATGTGTTAGGAGAGGCTGAGCCTCCTCTAAAAACTGGCTAGCCTAAGCCGAGTACACTTGTGCGTTTGTAAATGATGCCCTCGGGCATGAGAGTCCTGCTGTAAGATGTACTTTCTGTACTTTCTGTACCTTTCTGTATGCTGTGAATATATGTTGCTACTATTGGTGAATAAAGAAGCTGTTTTGGCCCATGGTAAGGCAGGATAAGAGCCAGGTGGGAAATCCAAAAGAGACACAGGGAGAAGAGGGCAGAGTCAGGGCAGATGCCATTCAGCAGCCTGAGGAACAAGATGCCAGCAGACGGGAACACCACAGCCACGTGGCAAAACATAGATTAAATGGGTTCATTTAAGATGTCAGAGCTATCGAGAAATAAGCCTGAGCCATAGATCAAACAGTTTGTAAATAATATTAAGCCTCTGACTGGTTATTTGGGAATAGGCAGGCAGGAGAGATTCATCCATTTACAGAGTCCCACTTATTTTGCATATGTATTGAGCAATAATGCAGCCTCCTGAGGAGATCATGAGACAGTGTTTCCCAAGGGGGTGGAGCCTTCTTTGTGACTCAGGAATTGAAATGCTTCTGTCATGTTCAAACAATTCTTGGATTGTGTTAGAATGTCCCAGAAGAGGAGGACTCAACTGGCATGATCAGCATTCGCCATGGTTTCATGTTGACCCGTTTGTCGCAAAGTGTGTCACCACACTGATTTCCACCGGCAACAAGTCATTGGTCAGTCCATTTGCAGAGAGTGGAGGGACCCGGTCTTTAATCCAGGCCATTAACATCATTTAAAAACCTCACTCTTGGGCTTTTGGACAGCTCAGTGGTAGAATGCTTGCTCTATCACCACCACAAAGGTTAGATCTATAACTGGAGTAATTTAAAGCAAGATCTCAAACTGGCATACACAAACGTGCATGGAACAATGTCAATCAAAAAGATAAAAACTAGGAACAATCCCTATGCCTATCTATGAATGAACAAATGAGCAACTCTAGTCTACACATATGATGCAATATTATTCAGTCCTAAAGGGCAGTAAAATCTTACATGTAGTTTATCCTGGATAAACCCTGAGGATGTGATGCCCAATGAGATGGAATAGACCTACAGGAGATAACAGTGGTGTGATTCACTTACGTGAGATATGTTAACTGGTTATGTGTGCTGCTGATTTGATGTTTCTATACACCTAAACTGTTTGACTTCTGGGTATACATTATTTGACTAAAATATATTTATTGCACTAAATATTTTCTTTCATATGTTTGTAGTAGATCTTTGGAGTAAATGGACACCGAGTATTATTAAAATGTTCAACATGACTATAAGCTATACAGAATTTTGACTTTTAGATTACTGGGGCCTTAAGTCTAAAGAGAATGTTTAGGAGAATTAAAGAAAATGTCAGAAGAGGCATCAGGTCCCCTTGAACTAGAGTTACACATGGTCGTGAGCCACAATGTAGGTGCTGGGAATCAAACCCAGGACATCTAGAAGAACAACAGGTCTCTGAGCCATCTTTCCAGCTTCATGGTAGGCATCTTTTAAGGAACATATGTATTAATTTCTGTTGGTAGACAGAAGTAGAAATGTACAACAAGGGTTGGCACGTATGCTCATACTTAATAGTTGATGTTACAGTGTTCTCCAAATCCGTACACCAATTAATGTCTAAACTTTTAGCAGTACCTGAGCACTCTGGTTGTTCCAAAAAACATCTGTCTATCCTTGATACCTTAACCATTTGGTGCACATATAATGGTTTCTTATGGTTTACTCTAATTCTTTCAGATTAATGCAGATTACATGCATCTTTATACATCTAAAAATGTATTAGTATTGATGTTGTGGGAGTGACACAAGCGGGTGGTGGGTGAGTGGTGGTCAGAGGACAACTTTGTGGAGTTGCTTCTTCCTTCCACCTTTTCATGGGTTCTGGGACTCAAACTCATGCGGACAGGCTAGTGGAGCCGGTGCCTTCACCCACTGAGCTGGCTCATCATCACACTTCCTAGGTTGCCAACAGCATTTCATCCTCTTTGCGCAAAGCCTACTCCAGTGTCCTTGCAATTCTTCCTCTTATGATGGCTGTTATTGACTTATATACCCTGCATTCTCCTTTACCCTCCCCCCACCTTCTTCTGGATTTACCTCCCTTCCCCTCCCTAAAGCAACCCTCTTTCCTATTTACCAGACCTGTGATTCCCTTCTCTATTGCTACCCAGCACCCTTGTCCCAGCAATGGTTCTGTTTTACGGGTTTCTGCTCTTATTCCAGGATATATATTCACATCTGAAGATTTGGAGTTAAGATCCTCCAATAAGAGAGAATGTTGGATGTGTATCTTTGGGCTTGGGTGCCCTCCCTCAATATGATCTTTTCTAGTCCCATCCATTTACCTGCAAAGTTCATGATTTCATTTTTCTTTATAGCAGAATAGTATTTTATAATATATGTACCAAATTCTCATTATCCATTCTTCAGTTGTAGGACATTTAGGTTGTTTCCATTACTCAGCTATTGTAAATAAGGCAGAAATGAACATGGATGAGCAACTGTCTATTAAGTAGGATATCCAGTCCTTTGGGCATATGCTAAGGCCTGGTATATCTTGATCATATGGGAGAATTATTTTTAGCATTTCCTGAATTCTCCACACTGATTTCCATTATAGGTGTACCAGTTTGCAATCCCAACAGTGGGTGAATGAGGGTGCTCACTCCCCCATCTCCTCCAGAATTTGTTGTCAATTGTTGCTTTGATCTTTGCCATTAACTCTGGGGTAAGATGTAATCTCAAAGTTGTCTTGATTGGCATTTCTCTAATTGGTAAGGATGACGAACACTTTCTTTGTGATATTTCCTAGACATTTTTTCTTCTTCTCCTCCTTCTCCTCCTTCTCATCCTCCTCCTCCTCCTCCTCCTCCTCCTTCTTCAAACTCTCTATTCAGGTCCAAGGGGGTCTTTTTTTAAATACTGTTCTCTGAGTTCTTTGTATATTCTAAATATTAATCATCTGCCAAACGTATATCTGGCCAAGATCCCCTCCCATTCTGTGGCCAACTCTTCACCAGGCTAATTATTTCTTTAGCTGTGTAGAACCTTTTAGCTTCATGAAGTCCCACTTGTCAATTGTTGGCCTTTTGAACTGGGCAAATGGAGTCCTTTTCTGATAGATACATCATGTAGGGTATTGCCTATGTTTTCTTCTAGAATTTTCAGTGTTTCTGATTTAATATTTGGGTCTTTGACACATTTGGAGTTCATTTTTGTACAATGTGATAAATGCAGGTCTTTTTTCATTCTTTTACATGTAGACATCCAGTTTTCCCAGCACCATTTGTTAAAGATGCTTTACTTTCTCCAGTGTACGTTTTTGGCGTTTTTGGCGTGTTTGTCAAATGTTAAGTGGCTGAAGTTACATGTGCTCACATTTGTGTCTTCAGTTTTGTTCCATTGGTCTGCATGTCTATTTTTATGCCAGTATCACATTGTTTTATTTGTTTGTTTTGTTTTTTGTTTAGTATTTTTAACATAATTTTTTTTGATTCTTTAGGAATTTCACATCATGCACCCCAACCCCACTCACCTCTGAATCCCTCCATATCTACCCCTCACCCCTGCAGCATGCCCCCAAAAGAACCCCCCCTCAAATTTTAATTAAAAACAAAACAAAATGAGCAAACAAACAAAAATCACCTCCCTTCTCCATCTTTCCAACACCTCTTCATTCATCCTAGTAGCATCTGGAGCTGCTGAGGTGAGTCACACAGTATACCCTTTTGTCCAATCAGCCCCACCTGCAAAATGTTCATTGCAATGAACCATTGGTCTAGTTCAACGGCTCTGGCACACCATCATCACTGGACCCTCAGCTAAACTCCTCTCCGGTGTTCTGCAGTTGCCTCAAGTCATGGAGATCCTGTGGATGAGTCCCTTCATGCATTCCAGCAGGTCATAGATGGGCTAGATGTTAAGGTGGACCAACCCAAGGGCCAGGATGTGAATCTGAGTGGTAGCTGAGCAGGTCAGTCAGGGACTGCCCTCCTCAGGCGAGGGGCAGAGCCAGCTCTCCAAAGTCCATGTCATTGGGGCCATCTCTCCTTAGTGCTGAGAGCCAGCTCTCCCATGCTGGGGGGGCAGCTACCCCAGGGCCAGTGAGGGGTAGCCAGCTCAGCACTGCCCTCAGATTTCAACACACATGGTCCTATGACTCCTTGTGATCATATTGTTTTCGTTACTATTGCTCTGTAATATGTCTCAAAATATGGAATTATAATCCCTCCAGTATTGTCCTTTTTGCTCAGGATTATTTTGGCTCCCTGGGGTCTTTTATTGTTCCATGTGAATTTTAGGATTATGTTCTGTTTATGCAAAGAATAAAATAGAGATTTTGATTGGTATTGTATTTAATCTGTAAGTAGCTTTTGGCAAAATGGCCATTTCACAATGTTAACTCTACCAATCCATGAGCATGAGATTCCTTTCCATTTTCTAATGTCTTTCTCTATGTCTTTCTTCAGAGGTTTGAAGTTTTCATTGTAGAGGCCCTTCACTATATGGGTTAGGTTTATTCCTGGAATTTTTTTAAGGCCATTGTGAATGGGAATGTACCCGTGATCTCCTTCTCTGTGTTGTTGTTGATGTATAGAAAAACTATTGGTTTGTGTAAATTGATTCTGTATGCTACCACATTGCAGAATTTATTTATTGTTTCTAGAAGTTTTCTGGTAGAATTTTTGGAGATCGCTAACATACAATATCATATTGTCTGCAAATAGGGATTGTTCGACTTCTTCTTTCTCTATTTGTACCCTTTAAATTTCCTTCTCTTGCTTTATTGGTCCAGCCAGTACTTCAAGCACAATGATGAAAGAAACTGAAGGTAATGGACATCCCTGTCTCATTCCTGACTTCAGTTAGATTGCTTCAAGCTTTGCCCATTTATGATGAGGTTACCTGTGGGTTTCTCATATATAGCTTTTATTGTGTTGTGGTATGTTCCCTCTAGCCCTCCATTCTCTAGGACTTTTATCATGAAGGATTTCATCAAAGGATTTTTCTTAATCTATTGAGATGATCATGTTATTTTTGTCTTTAAATCCATTTAGGTGGTTTATTACATTTATTGACTTGTGTATGGTGAACCATCCCTATTTCAAGGAAAAGTAACTTGGTTATGGTGTACAATCTTTATGATGTATGTCTATATTTTGGTGATAAGTATTTTATTGATTATTTTTGAATCGATGTTCACCAGAGATATCAGTCTATAATTTTCTATTGTTGTTTTTACCTGGTTTGGGCATCAGAGTAACACTGGATTTGTAGAAGTTTATAAGTGTTGCTTCTGTTTCTTTCTATCCTTTTTTCTTTTTCTTTTTAATAGTTCAAGAAAGATGGGCTGGACATCTTCAAATGTCCCATGGAGTTCTACTGTTAATCCATCTGGTCCTGGACTTTTTAACTGGAAGGATTTTTATTACTATTTCAATCTCCTCATTTTTTATGGGTCTGTTCAAGTCATTGACGTCTTGGTTTAATTTTGGTGGTTTGACTGCACCTAGAAATGTATCCATTTCTTTTTAAGTTTCCAGCTTCATGGAGTGCAGGTTTTTGAACTATTCCCTTATAATACTGTGAATTTCTTCAGTATTGTAATGTTTCCCTGTTCATTTCTGATGCCGTTAATGTGGGTCCTTTTTTTCCTTTCATTAGTTGGGCAATGAGTCTGTCAATTTTGTTTATCTTGTCAAAGAAAAAATTCTTAGATTTGTTGATTCTTTGTATTGCTTTTTTGTTTCTACTTTATAGATTTCTGCTCTGATTTTTTACTATTTCTTGCCACCGATTGGGTTTGGATTGGGTTTGTTCTTTTGTTTTCTGACTGTTTGGGTTGCATCATTATTGGGGTAGTTCTCTGTGCTCTGTTTAATTTTTTAAGCATGGGCACTTAGAGCTATACATTTATCTTGTAGGACTGCCTTCAATGTGTCCCAGAGGTTTTGTTATGTTGCTTTTTCATTTTCATTTCCTTCTAGGAAGTTTTTTTTGTTTTTATTTCTTGATATTTTCTTTGTTCTATTCATCATTAAGTAATGAGTTATTTAATCTTCATGGATTTGTTTATTTTCTAGAGGTTTTTTTTGTATGTCAATTTTAAGTTTTGTTGTGCTGTGGTCAGATGAGATATAGGGAATTATTTCAAACTTTTTGAACTTGTAAAGAATTGTTTGTTTTGTGTCCCATGAAGTGGTCTATTTTAGAAAAGATTCCATGCACTGCTAAATAGAATGTGTGTTCTTTGGTGTTTCTATAGAAAATTCTGTAGATATCTACTAATTCCATTTGATGTATGATGTCAATTAATTTTTATGTTTCTCTTTATTTTTGGTTCAGATGATCTGTCTCTTGGATAAAGTAGGTATTGAAATCACTTACTCTTGATGGATTGACGTTAATCTGTCTTTAAATCCTGTAGTAGATTTTTTTAATGAAGCTGGGAACTCCAAAGTTTGGCGCATATATGTTTATGATAGTATTGTCTTCTTGGTTAACAGTTCCTTTGGTTAGAGTGAAGTGTCCATCTTTATCTCTTTAGGTTAGTTTTATATTAAAGTCTATTTTGTTGCCTATTAGTATAGAGATGCCTGCTCACTTCTTGGTCCCATTTGGTTGGAGTATTTTGCCTATCCTTTTACTCCAAGGCAGTACCAGGAAAGGAAGGTGTTGGTAGAAGCCTGAAGTTCTGCTAGATTGCACACAGGGTCAGTCTAACTAAGCCAGGGAAAGGATGTGGGTCCTATGCTATACATTGGGATATGTGGGAAGTCTGAGTACCTGGTAGGGTGGTAGAAGGGACCTGTGGGTTATTGTAGGTAGGGCAGGTCCTTATCTGTGACACAGGTGGGACTAGGCTGGGGCACAGGGAGTAAGACCCTGCAGAAGGCTAGAGGTCGGTTACTGCAAGGTGCCAGGGTGCTGGCTGTGGGACCCGGAGTAGATCCGGATGGCTGTGTAAAAAAAAAAAAAAAAATGAGGATGGGTGGTAGGGGGTACCCACTAGGCTAGACTCTGGAGAAGGACATGGGAATTCTGAGTATAAAGGGGTAGAGGTGGTACAAAGAGATCTGTGGGTGGATGCAAGGAGGGTAAGTCTTAGAAAAGCTAAAAACTTTACCTCACATTTCTAAAGCAGAAAATAGCATCAGTTTATGAATTTTTGAGAGACCTTATACATCTTCCCTTATAGATGCATGGTTTTTTTAAAGCTGTTTTGTTGTTGTTGTTGTTGTTGTTGTTGTTGTTGTTGTTGTTGTTTGGTCTCAGAGTAAAGGTATAGTAGAAAGCCCTGAAGAGCTTTCATGAGCATAAAATAAATTATCTATAAAACTTGGGAAATAAAGCAATCCTTTCTCTCACTAATGAATCAGGGTGTAATCTTTTCTGCCACCTCCTGTGCATATTAATTGTATGTTACATGAATAATCATCGAGGAAATTAGGGACATCTAATGAGAAAAGCCGAAGTCTGCAGAAAGCTTACATCTCACCTATGTTGATGAGTGTCTGCTTAGCAGTAAATGCAATTAGAACCTGGAATTACAGTCCCACAGCTCATCTACTGGAGCTGCATTACAGACAAGGTCATCCGCAACTCATTTCCTTCCACACTTACGTCCTGCTTTGTCTTCAAAGGGAGACGTAGAAAAGAATCTACTTGTTTACTCTAATTCACACTGGAGTTCAATAGTGTGCATAGACAAGAAAATAATGAGCAGTGTTAGATTGTGTGTGTGTGTATGTGTGTGTGTGTGTGTGTGTGTGTGTGTGTGTGTGTGTGTGTGTGTGTTGGGGGCTGCACGTGTGGTAGCCAGAGGTCGACATTGGTTGTCCTGCTCAATTTCTCTCCACTTTGTTTTTTAAGACAGTTTCTTGCTGAAACTGAACTCACCAACTAAACTGTCTGGCCAGTGGGTTTGAGGGATCCTCTTGTCTCTGCTTCCATGGCACTGGGGTTACAATGAGTGTGCCCATGCCTGGCTTTTACATGGGAGCTTGGGGTCCAACTCAGTCTTCATGCTCTGATGGCAAGTACTTTACCAACTAAACCACACACCCCCACACCAATCCCTAGATAGTATAATTATTATAATAATTAATTATTAAGTATTAGGACAAGTACAATATATTCCACATCCTCAGATTATCTTACTTTTCCCAGATCTCCCTCAAATAGCATCCATTGTTCCTTTCCTTTGTGCAGAACCACCCCTCAGCACGGAGTCACCCCAACCATCATCAGGCCCAAGTCCTGTGGATTTGGCTGGAGAAGGTTTGAACCACAGCAAGCTCATCAAAGGCAGTTAGATAGACAACAGGTCAGCAAATCCTCTCTGTGGGGCAAATCAGCACAATCAAACTCGAGATTACAAAATTCACAATTGTAATGCCCTGTGGTGGATTTGTCCCTTAATTGACATGGTATGCCTTCCCTGTGTCTCCTAATTACTCTGAGGTCCCTGTCCTCAGGAGTGAGACTTACCATGCCTGCTGGCTTCTTTGTCCCTTCATTTTTCCCATTGTTTCACTCTGTGTTCTCATTTCTCCTTGACAGTGAAAGTGTGTTGTTTAAAGGTGATTCTAAGAGGAAAACTTATATGATAAATACCTACTTTTTTAAAAAATCAGAGGGGTTGGAAATAAATAATAATGAACTTCAAGGTTTTAGAAAATCTAGATCAAACAAACCTAAATCAGTGGGCAGAAACGGTAAGATCACAGCACAAGTAATGAAATGGACAGAAAAGGAATTCACAGAGCAAAGAGTTGCTTCTCTGGAAAGATAAACAGGATTGGCAAGCCCTTATCCAAACTAATCAAAGGCGAGAGAAGACCCAGAATATACAAATACAGATGAAGTAAGGCATTAAGACAGACAGCAGGGAGATCCAGGGGATTATTAAGGCATACTATAAAAACTGTAGTCTAATAAATTTTAAAATCTTGAAAAAAAGTTAATTTTCCAAACACATAAGCCTACCAGATTAAACAAGGACCTAGAAACAATATAAACATGCTCATAACAAGTATTGAGTTTGATCCCCAGGCTCTGGTGGCTTCACAGCTGAATTCTTCCAGACCTCAAAAAAATCTCCCCAATTACTACACGAAATAGAAATGGAAGGAATACACTGAACTCATTTCACATGGCCAGCATTGCACTCATATCAAAATCAGACAAGGACTTAACAGTAAAAGAAAATGATAGGCTAATTCCCAGGATGAACATTGTTACAAAAATTCTCAATACTTGTTAACTGAATTCAGCAATACATCAGAGTCTTCCCCATGACCAAGTGAACTTCATACAGGGATGAAATGGTGGTTCAACACAGGAAATCAATTAAGGTACTGCATCATATTAATAAACTCAGAGACATAATCACACGATCATCTCAGTAGATGAAAAAACAATTTTAATAAAGTACAACATACTTCCATGATAAAAGCCTGGAAAAAATCAAGAATAGGAGGAACATACCTCAACATAGTAAATGATATATATAGAAAACCCACAGTCAGCATAATACTAAACAGGGAAAAGTTCAATACATTTCCATTAAAATTAGGAATGAGATAAGACTGTTTTCTACACATAAACCTTGAAATCTCAGCTAGAAAAATGAGAAGTCAAATTATCTCTACTTGTGGACAATGTGATCTAGTACATAAAGACCATAAAAATTCTACCAATCAACACTTAAAACTGGACAATACCTTCAGCAACAGAGCAGGAGACACAATCAGCACACCAAAGAAACGTCTTTTCTATATACCAATAATGAATATGCTGAGAAAGCAGTCAGAAAACCTATCCTATTCATAACAGCTTCAACAATGGAAAACCTAGGAATAAACCTAGCCAAGGAAGGGAAGACTTCTAATGAAAAAATAATTATTTTCTTAATTGAAGAAGACATCAGAAGGTGGAAACATCTGCCATACTCAACCAGCACAATTGATATTTGTGGAAATGGCTGTATTACCAAACATGATCTACAGAGCCAAAGCAATTCCCACCAATATTTTAATGGAATTCTTCAAAGAAATAGGAAAAAATACCCTAAAATGCATACATGCACAAAAGACCCCACAGAGGAGAGCAATCCTGAACTAAAAGAGCAGTGCTGGGCGTATGTTAATACTTGATTTCATGTCACACCATGAAGTCAAAGTAACAAAATAGTGTGATAGTGGTGCAGAAGCAGACATATAGATCGAAGGAAGGAAACACACACCTGTTTTCCTTCTATCCTGAAATGGCCACCTGATCATTCCTTAAAGTTGATACACCTGTGTGTTACAGAAAAGGCAGTCTTTCCAAATGGTGCTGGGGAAATTGGATATCCGTATGTAGAAAAATGAGACTAGATCCCTACATTTGCTTTATACAAAAAAAAATCAACTCAAGTGTATTAAACACCTTAATATAAGGAATTATGAATTTGTTATAGGAGAATATTATATATATATATATATAAACTCAAAAGGCTAAATATCAAAAACAATTAAAAAATAATTTCAAGAAAATAATTTCTAGAATGAGCTAATGAAATGAACAAGAAATTCACAGAGGATTAAATATAAATGTCCAATAAACATATGGAGGATGGTTCAATGCTCTTACCTACCAGCGAAATACAAATTAAAATTACATTTCACCCTGTCAGAATGCCCCTCACAAGAAAACCAATTGACAACACAAGCTGGTGTGGATGCAGGAGAAGTTCTCTGTCACCGCTGTCAGGAATACAGACACACACCAACCAGAAGACTGAAATTATGGAATTTACTGAACAATGAATGTAACTAGAAGTGATTATATTAAACAAAGTGGCAAAGACAAATGTTGAATGTTTACTCTCATTTAGGGATCTAGAATAACTTATAGATAAGTAAAACCATAACACACACACACACACACACACACACACACACACACACACACACACAAAGAGAAAGGAGTAGAGATAAAGAGAGGGCATGAGGATAAATATGGTCAAAGTAAATGACATACTTGTACTGGAAAGAAATATTTGCAAAGTCTACACAGAAAAAGCTATGCACACTGAATAGATGTCAAAAACAATCAGGATCTGATGATTCTAACTTATGCTTACCCCTGAGTTCAATCCCGGGGACCCACATGGTGGAAGTGGAGAAAAACCAGAGCAATTGTTTTTCTGACCCCTAAACACATCATGGCACATTTATATGCATCCATATATACATACATATATGCACATACATGGAGAAACAGATATATGCACAAATACACAATGTGCACACACACAAACAAACACTTTATTGCTTGCTTTGTCTCAATGATCAAAAAATTCCAAATGTCTAATAATTTGGCAAAACTGGTAAATCAGATAAATTATAACAGAAAAACTCTTTCTCATATATATTTATTTTCTGTTTATTGCATATGTCTAATAATTTGGTAAAATTGGTAAATCAGATAAATTCTAACAAAAAAACTTTTTCTCTTTCTTGTATATATTTATTTTCTGTTAATTGCATATGGGTTTTTCCTCATCATTTTTCCTCAGTCATTTTCTAGTTAAACCAAGGAATTTTATCAGTGTATGCTGAATGTGGCTAAGAAGACCTCAAATTTCAGGTGGAGTTTTTTCTGCCAATCAAAGACTATCTCATAATAATTTTACTTCTTCTTAGAAAAATATTAGTTTTTGCCCAAAGATGTAAAATCCATTGTTACAGAAAAATATATTTATGTTGATGCATATTTGTAACTATATACATTTACACACCAATATATACAAATGCCAGGAGGGAGGGAAAGAGAGAGGGAGGGAAGGAGGAAGAGAGAGAGAGAGAGAGAGAGAGAGAGAGAGAGAGAGAGAGAGAGAGAGAGAGAAGAGCACTCTGAAATATGGCCAATTTAAATGAAGGACATTTTGAATAGCCACTGCTTTGGATAAATGTGGTGTTTATATTAAAGTGTGGCACATTGTGTAATCCACAGAGACAGATTTTAGTGTCCTGTGTACAGATAGTCCCATTCCAGCCTGCGAATTGGAACTTCTTTACAATTAGTGTCACTTTCATGACACTAAAGGCTTTTTTTGATTATCATTAGCTTCAGAGCAACAATTTAGACTCATCATGTTTTTGAACATTCACATTGACTTTCCAAACTAAAAGGTTTATAAATTGAATTCCATTTGTCTCCATGTGTTCTTTTTTCTGTAAAAGCTGTGATAAATAAGTTTTTCTTTTTGTAATGGGAGTCTTTGTATAATTTAATGGATAGGCAATAAATATCAAGAGAGTGAATTCACAGAAATTTAACTTTCAGACTGAATATCCAAATGCCTTGTTGTTCTCTTTCCTTGATTGTCTATTAGATGTGGGAGCTGAAATATAAGAAGACTTCTTATCTTTGATTCTTATTAAAAATTACAGCCATTTTTGTTTTTGTTTGTTTGTTTGTTTTTGAGATAGGGTCTCTCTATGTAGTCCTGGCTATCCTGAAACTCACTATGGAGATCAGGCTAGCCTTCGACTCACAAAGATCCTCCTGCCTCATCCTTCTCAGTGCTGAGATTAAAGATTATCTTTTAGTAGTAACTATGTACTATCTTTTAGTAGTAACTATGCTTTAAAATACGTACATGTACATGTGTGAATTTAAGAGAAAAATACTCAAGAAAAAAGTGCTCTATACATCAATATGATGCAAATTCACCAACAATGAAAATATATTCTGTTAAATAGTAGAAAGTGAAGCTATTTAATTTGCATTTGTAAATATTCCAGTATCTATTTGTTGTTATTTCGTTTTAAAATTGGTTGCTGGGGATCAAACCCAAGACTTTAAGCTATGAGGCAAAGACTCCACAATGAACTCCAGTCATGGGTGACTGACTCACAAGGTTCCTTTGCAATAATATTGTAGCAATTCTTCTCCATGTAAGTATTTTTGCTTTTTAACCAGCAAATAATATGACCTTATTAAAATATGTCAATAAGTGAACTTCTTTAGAAGTTGACATTGTCATTCAACGATTATTTAGTATGCAAAGTTCTAAACAGTGAGGCTTATAAAATGAAAAGAATGGATCAGGAAAAAATTCCCTGATGCTCCCAAATTTACAGACATCACAAACAAAAGAATAATGAATGCCTTTACCTGTACGCTACATACTAAAAAACAAAATAAACCAGTAGAGACCTATAATATCCTGATCTAGTCCATATAGACCTGTCCTGGTTCCCCATTTTAAACAGGAGGACCTAAATCCTAGAGTTAGTTGCCAAATTTCAAATAACTAGTAACAGTAACTAGGAGAAATGAGCTTAAATCTATCTATTCTAAATACTGACATGTAATCTACTGTGACATTCTTCTATACATATTTAAACAAAACACCACTTACTAGATAACACATTACCATCAAATGCACGAATCAAAATATCTAGTGTGTAATACAGAGACATAATTATGTAATAGTCATGACAGTAAATAAAGGTACACACACACACATACCCAAAGGCACAAGCAACTGAAGGCAACTCTCTTGTAGGGAGTGAATGAAGCATTTAAATATCCATCAGTCTCTATCTCTCTTACCCACCCTCCCTCCTCATCCACCCTCCCTCCTTACCCACCCTCCCTCCTTACCCACCCTCCCTCCCCATTTATACCATATTAGAGTCCTGGAATAACCATTGCTTCTTTGGCCTACTAGGTAAGAGTTGTTTTGATTAAGTATAAAAAAATATTTAAAGTATCAAAACCAGAAACAGTACAGATTATTAGAAAAATATAAGTAGTATGAAATGGGCTGGTTCACAGTATAGATTATTAGAAAGATGTAAGTAATAATCAATAGATGGTTCCAAGTATTGAATTTGATGTGAGATTCAGTCTCTGCTGTAAAGAATCCCAGTTGAGATGATTCGTTGCGGTTGCTGAACTGTTGACATCTCTGTGGTCCCATAGTAGGTGTCCACTGGATTACTTTCTCAAGGGAAAAGCACAAGTAATAAGATAAGGCAAGAAGTGGGGATAGTAAATTGGGATCAGAATGATAATCATGTTCTTGTAAGTGGAGTGATTCAACATCTTAATATTTGAAAAAACAAAAAGTCATACTTGGTGAGAGCCTAGAATTAGCCATCATAAGCTTGGCAGCGTGTGAGAGAGCTAGAGGACTATACAGTCAGAATTCACAGTTTTTCTAATGGACTGTTCATGGGGAGTCAGGACTTGGGGATGAACAGAGAAAGAGGATGCTGAGAAGCAAGTCTGAGCTCAAGACAGAGAGGCTGTGGTTTGAGAAAAAACAAAACAAAACAAAAACAAACTGCTATCTGGTGGGACTGTTTCAAGAGAGTGGGAATCCTTTGAAATGGGGGCTTGTGAGAGACAGCGGGTTATTGGAGAGAGACTTTGAAATTGTGTAGCCAGTTCCCACTTTCTGACCAGTTTCCACTTCCTGTTCCTTTGAGGTGTGAGGAGGTGGGGAGTCCCACCCGCATACACCCTCCGGCCTTCGTGTCTCCTCTGTTGTGACGGATTATGTCCTCTCCACTTGTGAGGCTTTCGGCGGCATCACTATGAAAAACGTAACTAATATAAACGATCACACGCTCACCATGTAAAGAAAATACGGAAAGAGGGGTGATAGTCGAGAAGCTGAGTTTGGATCAGAGTGACGGGATTCATTGTGACTAAAGAACAACCAGAAAGTGAGAATATATGACTAAGAGGTTTCACTGGCTCTTAGTAAGGAAGTAAAATCACAAATAATCTAAGACTGGACAGATGGCTCAGTGGTTAAGAACATTGGCTCGCTCCTTTTCCAGAGGACCAGGTTTGATTCCCAGCAGCCACACGGCAGCTTACAACTGCCTCCAGTTCGAGTTCCAGGAGATCTGACACACTCACACAGATACACAGTCAGGCAAAACACCAATCAATGCTCATAAAAAAAATAAATAAGTTATCTTTGAAAAGTAATGCTTAAGCAGTGCAATAACTGGGAAACGTCTAAGAAAATTGGTACATTGTTATTAAAAATAAACATTGAAACTAAACTCACTTTATCTCTCAAAAAGAATGCTCAAACAGTGGCTTTTCTCTTGTTTAAATACCCATTAAATGGAGAGCAATCTGGTTTTATATGGATAAAAAGAACAGAATTCATTTGAAAGCATCTTGGAAGGACTTAAAATAGTCCTTATTCTGGACTAAATAATTATAATGGTGAAGAGAAGAATTCGTTTATGAGGTAAAAATATTTACTTTGTGAAAGACTTTATAAGGAAAAGAAAATTAAACACTTTAATTACTATATAAACACAAGGAAGTCCAATTTATTTTTCACTATTGTGCCTTCTATGATACAGAATTTTGCTGTATATATGTTTGTTTGTTTTGTTTGTTTTTTTAAAAAAAAGAATTTTTCTTTAGGTCAGTGTCTAATTTTTCACAAAGGTGCTATCTTTGTGATGATTTTGATACCACTCTTTAAGAAAAATGTTGACAAATTATGAATATAAATAATGTATCAGGATTGTGTAATTCAAGCTGTGACTGCAGGCCTCCATAGATCATTATTGCAGTCCTGTTTAAGTTCTAAACCATGTTGGCTCTTTAGTAAGAACAAGCGGGCGAAAGAACAGATCGCCACTTCTGAAGTCCATATGCAGTCCGTGGGTAAGGCTGCTTCTAACAGGATCCCAAATCTATCCTGAATCACTGTAATAAAAGCCTGCAAATATATCTCTTCAATTATATTAAATTGACATTTACTTAATTCTGCAATTACCTGATGTGAACCTTAATATTAGGTGTTATTAATATCCTACAGTAGTCATGTTTTATTAAATTCTAACATGGATTTTTTTTCCTATTTAAAACATTTCTTTCTTTTCTTTTTAGTTTTTGCAAAATTTTTGAATAGGCCTGTGAATAGATCAATCTCCTTGATATTTCTTTATCCACGTTTTATCAGAAGCTGGGCACATTGACTGTAAGGACTTTAAAATGAAAGTTTCTTCATGTTTTCTAAAAATACAAGAATAAAGTTAAAGTATTACTCAGAACCCAATGCTCTGTTCTTTTTCGCCTCTAATAATCACAGTTTGACACCCACATCAGTGGGTGGATGTGAGGTGTGAGTTTGGGGCCCTACATTCTAAATCACTTTCACTCTGGGAAAAGCAAGATTTTTGTGCTGCTAAAGTTTGAAATGGGTGTAATTGAGAAGCTGAAATTAAAGCTCCATTATTGGACTTTAATAGGTTTGGAAGTTTTAGGACATCACTAATTATTTTACTAATATTTCTGCATCCGTGGTATTCATTTAGGCAACGGAGGGGAACAGTTACTAAGGCTATTAGAAAATTAATGTCTTACCTATTCCCTGCATGATAGAGGCAATTATTTGGCGGTTGTCTCTTAATGTTGGGCACCTGTACACATCAAAAATTCCAGATGAGGTCTTAGAAGTGTGTAAGTGGTTGCCTGTGTCTGAGTTTTCATTATAAAATATAATTAAAGCAAGTAGAATTATAATATCCAAATTTGGCTTCTTTCCAAGCAAGTCCAGACATAACTTTCCTCTTTTCACCAAGAGAAAACATAAAAGTCAATAAATCTACTCATCAGGCTCCCCCTTCCTCCTGGTAACCATGTCATGGACCCAGTATAACCTTTTTATTATAAAGAAACAGGTTAACATTGTACTAACTCTTTAAGAAAATATGATTCATTTAGAATTTTCTGATGAGTCAGTTTTAGTTTTTAAGCATGAATTTAGCCAAAATTATTGGCTGTTCTCTTTTTATGACCTAATAAATGATAAAACAGGTTTATGGTTTTTATTTATGTATTTGTGCCTTTATGAAACTATGAATTTTCTCCAATTTTAAGAAAGTAGTCCTTTGTGTATTTGTAACAGTTTATATTTTTAAAAATGTTAACTTATAATGAGATTTTTATGGAATAATTTATTTTCCATTTCTGAAAGATATTTTGTCTTCAACTACTTCCCATTCTTTATATGACTTTTAAATAATTTAAAGTCTTCCTAGTTATGGATTTGACTTTTCCTTTATCTCAACATCCTCATACTATTTTGTTTCTTTTTTGAGATTTGTTTTACTTGAAATTTTAATCTCTCTTCAACCTTTATTTGCTAGAATTACGTGTGGTGTATTTTGAGGTGAGATTTGTTTTTCTCTTTTTTTCAGTTCTTTTTTTTTCTTTATTAAGAAATTTTTTTATTCATTTTACATACCAACCAGAGATTCCCCCCTCTCATCCCTCCTCCCACTCCCCACCAACCTTCCCCTCCCAACCCACCCACTATCTCCTCCTCCAAAAAGGTAAGGCTTCCTATGGGGAGTTGAGATTTTTGAAAAAGGCTCACTCAGTCAGAGTCGTAAGCCATGCTTCATCGAACATCATTGATCTTAAATCCCCAGGCTGTGGTTTGCCCATCAAATCAAGCAGAGTCCAGGGCCACAGGACCTTATGGTTTTGATTATTTTCTCTTGCCTTGGGCAAAGCGGTAGTGTGTGAATAGGGACTGCAGCCCTACATGGGGGATGCATTTGATTATGGGATCTCGGGGAGAATTTGGCCCGCTGCAGGCGGAGTTAGGGTTTAAGCTGGGCAACTCTCTCTGCAGTTTTGTGGTGATGGCAAAACACAGCTGGAAAAAAGAGAGGAACATTCTTCCATTGACAGTGAGATTTCTACTTCCTGGGAAAGGAGTCATATTAAATTCTCTTCCATGAGCACACCTTGCTCCCTGCTCTCCCAGCCACTCACAATAAGGGAGAAAGAAACGGAAGAAGGAGACATCTAAGCAGAAACCACCATTCACCTTAGAGTTTTGTATTCTTAGCCAGGCTTCTTGGCACACATCTGTAATCACAGCACGTGAGGCTGGGCCTTGAGTATGGCAAGTCCAATGACTGCCTAGAGCACATAGTGAGACACTATAAAAAAAAAACTGAATACAATAAAATATCAAGTATTTGATAACAATGACATAGTGTGTTGCTGTTTTTACTTATCCATTCTGGCATTTATAACTGAGGGGTTTACATGCAAGATAAATTCTTTCTCCTGGGCCTGGGTCATTAGCAATTTTTACCCATCAGCAGATTCACTAGGGCTGTATCCCTGGCTCCTAGAGGCCTGGGTCATTAGCAATTTTTATCCATCAGCAGATTCACTAGGGCTATATCTCTGGCTCCTATATAGCTGTGTTTACACTATGCCTTTACATGGCAGAAGTGATAAAGGGGATCCCAGAACCTCCTATAGGGCTCTACCCTCATGCACCAATCACTATCCAAAGGCCAGCTTCTATAACCCACATTATAGGGTTATTTTTCAACAGCTTTGGAAGAAGCATACACACTTAGTTTCTGGCATGTGTATTTATTGTTCTTTCCACCTCCTTGTTGCATCGAAGAAAAAGTCTCAGGGTAGTTCATCTTTCATTTTCTGTTCTTTTCAGTGAGTGTTTAAATCCCTGGTAGTCTGACATGTTGGATAGAGTGGACTTAGAGTGAGACCCACCCTGCTGTGCTACTAGCAACCTGTGCAGTTATCAATAGTTTACTCATCTCTCTGGCCTCCAGCATTCTCCTGTGAAATAACAATGGACTGTTAGTGAGACCATGCATTTGAGGTGTCACACAGCACTGGAAACCATGAATGGTGGGCAGATGTTAGCACAGCACTGGAAACTGTGAATGGTGGGCAAATGTTAGCTGACAGTGGATTGCACACCAGTGTTATACACACACAGTCCCAGCAAGAGCACAGGCTGGTAGATCTGAGCCTGAGCTCCATTTGAAGCCCGACTTGGGATAGTTGCTCTCATTGGAGAAGCTCAGGTCTGACTGTGTTTCAAGGATGAAGTGGCAGATAGGAATTATAGAAAGAAATGGTAGAGAACTGAACTGTGAAAACAGTGGTGTGAGCCGGGCGGTGGTGGCGCATGCCTTTAATCCCAGCACTCGGGAGGCAGAGGCAGGTGGATCTCTGTGAGTTCGAGGCCAGCCTGGTCTCCCAAGCGAGTTCCAGGAAAGGCGCAAAGCTACACAGAGAAACCCTGTCTCGAAAAACCAAAAAAAAAAGAAAGAAAGAAAAAGAAAACAGTGGTGTGGTTAGCATCAGAATAAAAGCTTTGCTTTGTCTTAATGGAAAAGACAAATATGGTTTAATAGTTTGAAGAGGAAAAGGTTAAAATGACAAGGAAATGATAGTATGTTCCCTATGAGGAGAACTGGGCACAGCTCAGATCCTTGTGAACGTGCCTTCGATGGGGGAGGCAGTCAGCTGCGTCTCTAGGATTCCAAGAGCTGACAGATGGCACAGGTAAAGATATTTTGCTTCTCAGGTGAACAGCTGAGAAATGTCACACTTGATATCCTGAAATTCTATGTAAATTAGAATGTGCACATCTCTAGAGGAGCCTGAAGAAGATGCACATCTTTTTACAGAAAAAAAAATTCTTAATGGAGAAAAAGCACAGTTTGGAACTCAGATGGAGAGATTCCGGTCACACTGGTTTTCCTGGTTGTTTAAATCCTCCATCTTCAGTCTTAAATCATCAGGTATAAACTTATGGCTCAATTGATCCAAGGTACAAAGACAAGATAACCACAGTGTGACTTCAACAGAGCAGAAGTGGGCAGGAACTCCAAACCTAATGTCTCAAGGGAGAGGGCAAATGTGAAAATTATCCAGCATCAGAGGTTTCAGATGTGATGAGTGCACCGCGGTCAGAAATGTACGCATTGAAGTTTTATCTTCCTGAGACAGAGCATTTCCCCAGGGCCAGTACCTCGGTGAGATTTAACACTAGAGCAACTCTCAAGCAGCTCACTGGTCTAGGAGTGTCACTAGCCAGAGAATTGAAGATAAATTGCCATGTATGCCATCTCCATGAAAACTGCACTTTAAAAGAATTAGTAAGTTGAAGAGGAAAACTGAGAACTAGATACCAATGTCCTTGAATTCAGTAACAAGGAGAGAGTATTTTCTCTGCATAAGTGTGTGGGTTTCAATGGAGGAAAAAGGTTTGCAAGACTGAGTCAAATGGGATCTGGAAACAATAAAGGAAAACAAGAAAACATGAA